>RJWM01002182.1:34512-133860 GCA_004363535.1 Dasyprocta punctata | reverse complement strand
GCTGCTTCCAGGCCACCCTCCAGCCACCCCCCGCCGTCACAGCTGCCAGTGTGGGATGTATCTCCTGCTGAGAGCCCACTGCAGGGACGCAGCGAGCCTGTGAGGGCCCTGGCTAGGGTTCGTAGCCTGCAGTGGTTCTGAGCCTGCTGTGGCTGGTCATACCCACACCATTTCCAAGTGATACTTATCAGTGAAGCAGTCACATGTGGTCACAGGGTCAGAACCTTTCTCAAAGTTCATCGTGTCTTACATTCCTCATGTGTCTGGCATTGCTCGCAACAAAAGTGGTGGAATGCCACCAACCCCCCACCTCAGTTATAGCAGAGTGTCTGCAAAACTGGCTCTCCACTCTGCTATGGTAGGAAATTTAGTTCTCTTTTCTCTAATACTTGAACTTGGCAGTAGTTGGAACCACTGTAATTGTATCTTGGGAAGTTAGATGTCCTGTGTGATTGGTGGGGCTTTAGGGATGTGATTGTTCTTAGGGAGGGCAAGGTTGCCTAGAAGAGCCCGGCCTACCACTTAGAGACCTTGGATTCAGTCCTCCTAGGCTAAGGGGGATAAAAAAAAAAAAAAAAAAAAAAAGGAAGCAAGAAAGAAAGAAAGAAAAAAAAGCTACCTGACCAAGGTTAGTATAGTACTATAAAGAAGGCTCTTTGGTTTAAACTGGGCTTTTCACAGAGGTTTACAGCATTTTGTTGTGATGTGCTCTTTGACTTAGGGAACACATTATAAAAAAAAAAAAAAAACAGCCTCATGTAGCCGAAGCGTGTCCCACATTTCTTTGTGCCTTTGTCTGGTTTGATGCTCATTGTCCTGGGTACAGTAGTAGGCATTATTTTTCTCTTTTCAGAGAGGATAAAAATTAGGGTTGAAATGTTCAATCCACTTAGTAAGTGGCAATACTAGACCCCAGCTTAAGTCTTCTGACTTTCGACCAAGTGTATCTTCATTTTTATTTTCCGGGGGCTGATGGCATAGCAAAAATTAAACATAATTTAGGCAGACCCTAAAAAGCCTCTGCCCCATTCCTGAAGCAGGTATTTTGAGTTGCTTGATACTTTAAACAAAGGATTCTGATTTTTCGTGCCATACCCTCCCCATCTCTGGTATGAGTACTTCCCGCTAGATCCATTCCCTATAGTAGAAGCAGGGCCCCTGACTGCTCATAGAACTTGAGGTATCAACACAGTAACTAGTTCCATTTATTTATTTTAAATATCGCCTCCCAGACTTAGTGTGCTACCTGAAAGGCCAGCATGGGTACATTATTACTTAACTTTCCTGTATCTTAGTTTTTTCATCTGTAAAATGAATCTGGTAATAGAACATTCTTGAGAAGTTGGTAAAATGGCATAACCAGCTTAGAAAAGTGAGAACTCAATAAATATTAGTTATTCATACATTTTCTCTTTATCCAACACAGGAGCTGTGTCGCAGGTCTGAGTTCTCCCAGCAGTACAAAAAGAACAGGTTCATGGTTCAGGACAATGGCTAGGCTTTCCAGGGTGAGAGTATCCAAAAGATACAATTGCATGCAGCTTTCTCTTCACTCCAGAGACTGATCTATGCCCAGTTCTATAGTTCAAGTGTTCTTTCTACCTCATTAGCTTGCCCACCTGAAAAACAAAAGCTAACCTGGAGGTTATCATTAACTGTCCAGTCTGAAACAAGAAACAGAAGTGAGACCCTCTTAGATAGCTTGAGAAGTGCCAGTGTAACTTGAAGGAGCCACTGATAAAACCACTGCCTTGAATGTTTCCAGAATATCATAAATCTTTCTATGTTAGGCTTTTCCAGTCATAGCCAAGGTATCATTTGACCTGTTGTTTTGTCCTAAGGTAGATTAGAGCAAAAAAAGGTTAATAAGCCCCAGCTGTTTGATTATATCTTTATGATGAAAGGATATAAAATGCTACTATTTAAAGTTATTCCCATCATCTAAAATAACCCCTGTGCTTGTTATATGGTTTCTCAGCAATATTCTGATTTAAATTGATTGCCTCCTGTTTTCTCACTCAAAGCTGGCTCTCTTGCCTCGCCTCCCTTCCCCTCTCTTTCGCTTCCCCTCCCCATCCTTTCCCTTCCCTTCCCTTCTCTCTGTTTCTCTTTTCTATTTTTTCATGTTTAGCTCATCTCTCTTCTGACCTCTCAGTAGCTTCTCATTTGTTGCAATGCACAGGCAGAACTAAGTGTCAAACAATGTGAAGTTGACAGCTCAGCATTCACAAAGCAAACATGTTTTGGGCTATTTCTGGCCAGAACAGATGTGACCTTGATGGACTATGGGGGACAATATCTTTCAGGTAAAAATAAATTCACTAAGATTAGGACCCAAAATGATGCAAATTCTTCAATTTTCAAACAGATCATGAGCTGGGAGATATGTAGAAAGACTGAACTCAGAATCAATAAGAATCCTGCTCTGGTGGGTTTAGTCTAGAATACTCGAGCAATCAGTTACTCAGCTTCATGTTGGTGGCTGTGACTTTATCTAATTTTTTAAATCAACTGCAAAAAATAGAATAAAATAATGAAACTCTGTGTACCACATATAGTTTGAGGTAACCCCAACATTTTGATAGATTCGCTTCACACATAGTTGAAGTTCTCCGTGGACTCCTTCTTAATTCCATTCCGCTTCCTCCCACCCCAGACAGAAGCACTGTCTTGAACTTGCATGCTTTCATACTCTATGTGCACACCCATCTCTCAACAATATGTTCTATTGTTTTGCACGTTTTAAATTTAAATCATTGAGAACACACCATGTATTGTTCTGCAATTGTCATTTTTGAATTTCACATTCTCTTTCACCAATTTAGCTTTTAGTTCATTCATTTAAACTGCTTAAGGTATAATGTTTAATGGAGAGACTACTATACATTTATCCATCCTCCAGTTGATGAATGCTTACATTGCTTCTAATCTCACGCTATCATAAACAATGCTTCTTGTGCATTTCCCTCTTAGCATGAAAAAGCTTCTCTAAGATAGCGTTTCTTATTTTGTCTACAGTCACAATAAAAGGTACTCCTTACGCAGAAGCCCAGCACACATATGTGTTGCGTTTGTGTGAATGTATGTATATATGAGAACATGGGTTTCTCAGAATGAAATGGCAGTTGCAATGACTGAAGTGATACCATGACCCAGGGATGCATCTCCATTGGTAGCCCAATCTGGTACACCCATCTGGTATTCATGCCTAGGTGTGGGCTTGTTGGGTTATAGATTGTGTCCATTATTTTCAAACTGATGAGTTTGTGAGTTCATTTTATTAAATCATTTAAATGAATATTTCTATTTGACTAGCATGCTACGTATTTTGGGAGGTTGACTTTCCAGGTTATTTATCGTATATTATAACTGGAAATGGAAATCTCATGTTAAGCTTTCTGGGCTTCAGGTGGTTACCTGCCATAAGAAGATACACACACACAAACACATACACCTTGAAATATCTTTGAACTCTTCTTTCTATAGTCCAAGGGTCTTAGGATCTGATACAGTGTGTGTACTCTGGAGAAGGGAGTAGGAACAGGGGATGAGTAGTATAAATTCTGAGCCGTTCACCCCACCTCTACCTAAGGAGCTCCATTTTAATATTGATCCATTGTATTTCCATTAAATATACTTGGCAAAAAGAATTGTACATCATGAAAATATTAAACTATCAGTTGACATATTGTTCAAGGTTCTTTTCAGATGTAAATGTGAATGCAAATAACCTTTGAGTCTCTGGACCATTTATAATTTACTACTCAAATGAAAGCGCATGATGGTTTAGAGTGTAGGACTTCCTGCTTGGGGTGCAGCTGGTTAACTCACACGAGTCAGCCTGTCCTTTCTGCCCAAAAGAAACTCACTTGATAGCTAGGAAACTTTCAGAGTCCTTTAAGGTAATGATTTAGGAGCATTTGGATTGAGACCCTGGCTTTGAGGGCAACCATCTCTCCCCCTCACTGGGTTTCATTGCTTTTAAAAGCTGTTTGGTTTACCCTGTGTTTGTTTATTCATTGAATAAGGTCCTAATATACATTTTTCTGAAATTCTTTTCTGCTCAAGATACTGTCCCACATGCTCATGATAAAGTGTATTTACTCTACAAGGTGCTTAGATAGTTAAGCCCTTATATTCACAGAGATGAAATTTTATTAACATTTTTATTAAGATACTCAACTTCTTATAGGTTTATTTTTGCTTTGCCAAATACAGTAGGAGCATTTAAAAAAAAAAAGCTGGTGAGAGACTTGGTATTAAAGTGAATTAGGGTTGGGTATGTGTTAATTAATTCATATAAAATCACAGACCTCTCTCCTGTTAGCCTAGCTTGTTCTGCCTCCCTTGGGCCAGGATTACTGCTTCCTCTCAGATTCTAGTCCTTCCCTTCAATTTGTCCTGCGTGCATTTCATCTTCTTTAATCACTGTTTTCATCACATCGCTCCCATGCTCAGAAATCCTCCAGGGGTATTTATTTCCCACCACATCCAATCTGAACTCAGCTGCCTGCTTTCAAGGTTTCTCCTAATCTAGTCTTGCCTTGCGTCTCCAGCTTCATTTTCCATGCCAGATGTGGTTCTGGTTCCTGTGGTTTGGAGATAATGGAATTTTTGTATGCACAAAAAAATTAAAATCTGCATCGTTTTTCTGAGGCACTGTTCAGCTCAGTTCCCTTAAATCAGAGCACACATCAACAATGACTGCTTCCCTCCCCATAGGCCTGCCCTCCCTGGGGCGGTGGTGGAAGACAGCATTCTATGTAGAACCCTTTTTTTAGTAAAATGGAGAGGATCAGGCGCTAAGCAAGGGGACTTTCTGGGGCAGTTTGTGAAAAGTTCTGCCATTTTGAGAAGTCAGGCAGGATACAGACCACATAGGGCTCAGTAAGTATTAAATATCAAGCCAGGAATGTCTGGTCCAAAACTCTGTAGAGGTCTGCTGCCTGCATAAGGGAAAACTCAACAGATCACAAAACTCTTGAAAAGATGCTGGTGGAGTTGGTAAATGAGATTAAGGAAAAGGCTTACGCATTGGAGAAAGCATCTCACATCTGCAAACATAGTTTATTTTCAAATTTTGTTTATTTTGATATGTATGTATGCAAGGCATGCCCATTACTTTGTTTTTCTCTATTTTAATAAGTCCTGGTTTTCCTACCCAGTACCAGCATGTTTTGGAGAAATTTCTTTATTGATAAAATGAAAGCATGAATGATACACAGTACACAGAATTTTCTGAGGACTAATTGACATAATACATTCAAAGAACATGGACCGTGAAAAATACTAGCTGTAGTTTCTACCACCATAATATTTCAAGTATGCACAAACTGCTTTTCACTTGAGTAGTTGCTAAAATTCTACTTTTTCTCTGAGTAGCTTCAAGTTCAGTTCAATCCAGGAAGCATTAGAGGAGTGTCTTAGTTACTTTTCACTCGTTGCTGAGACAAAATACCTGACGCCCAAAATTAGGGAAGGAAAGGTTTATTCTTACAGTTTCTCGGGAGTTTCAGTCCATTAGCTGGCTCCAAGTCAGCATGGGGTGGCGGGGCTACAGTTCATGGCGGCTGCAAGCCACAAGACAAGCTGGCGAGAGAGACAGGAAGGAAGCGGAAGCAGAAGAGCAAGTGGAAGAGGAACACCCGCCTTCCCTTACACTGTATCTCAGCTCCACCCCTGGGCGTGGGAAGCATTCACATTGCTAATCCCAGCGCTAGACAACAAACTGAACACAAGCAGCCCCATCAGAAGGATGAGGACTTGGGGGTACATAGCATATCACCCAATACAAGGAGCTCTTGATATGTGCCAGGCAATGAGAAGACACTGAGTACACCACAAATATAATGCTGACCTTGCTGCCGGCAGTTAACCTTCTAGCAGGGAAAGCAAACCCATAAACTGGTGTCAATGGTTCCCTGCCCGAATGCTCTAATGACCAATCAACAGGGTTGGACTGCGGTCAACAGCGCTGGAGAGCTTACATGCAGATTATAGTCTAGTTGACCATGTGTGTGTGTCTTTTTCAATTTCTTTCATAAGTATTTTAAAGTTTTCATTATAGAGGTCTCTCACTGTTTGAATAAATTTCTTCCCAGGGTTTTGTTTTTGTTTTTGTTTTGTTTTGTTGTTTTTAATGGCGCTATTGTAAATGAGATCACATTTCTAGATTTCTTTTTTAGATAATTCACTATTGGCCTATAGAAACACTACTGATTTTTGTATTTTGATTTTGAATCTTTCATTTTACTGAATTTGTTTATTTGAATAGTATGGTGAAATTTTAGGTGTTTTTTTTTTTTTGTACATAAGGTCATGTCATCTGGAAACAGTGACGATTTGACTTTTTTCTCTTGAACTTGGATGCCTTTCATTTCTTTCTCTTGCCTAATTGTTCTGCCTAATACTTCCTCTATTACGTTGAATAGGGATGTTGTAAGTGAACATGTTTGTCCTGATCCAAATTTCTGGGAGAAAGGTTTCAACTTTTCCCCATTCAGTGTGATGTTAGCTATGAGGCATGTTATAGGGGACCCTTATTATGTTCAGATACATTCCTTCTGTAACTAATTACAGAGTTTTTGTGAAAGGATGTCGGATTTTACCAAGGGCTTTTCCTGTATCTAATGAGATTCTTATATGGTTTTGATCTTTCATAGTATTGGTGTGATGTGGCATATTACATTTATTGATTTGTGTATGTTGAACCATTCTTATATCCTTGAATGAATTCCACTTGATCATGATGTATAATGTTTTTAATATGCTATTGGACTCAGTTTGCTATATTTTGTTGAAGATTTTTGCAATTATGTTTATCAGGGATATTGGCCTGTAGTTTTTTTCTGTCTCCGCTCTTTTTCTTGTTTATGGTCTTGTCTGATTTTGGTATCAGGATAATGCTGGCCTCACAGAATGAGTTTGGGAGAATTTCTTCATTTTCAAAGTTTTGAAATAATCAAAGAGAATTGGTACTAGTTATCCTTTAAGTGATAGGTAAAATTAGCAATGAAGTCATTTTTTTCTGGCTTTATCTTTGTTGGAAGACCATATTAGTACCCTAATATAATTCATGATTGTCTGTTTATGTTTTTCGTTTCTTCACGATTCATTTAGGAAGGTATGTATGTCCAGGATTTTGTCTATTTCTTCTAAGTTGTGAGATCTGTTGGCTTATGATTATTCATAATAGTCTGTAGTGATTCTCTGTATTTTGTGTGTCAATTGTATTATCTCCTTTTTTACTTCAACTCTGATTACATTTGAGTTCTCTCTCTCTCTCTCTCTCTTTCTCTCTCTCTCTCTCTCAGCATCTAGCTAGGGGATTATCAATCTTGCTTATGTTTTTTTTTAAAAAAACAACCGTTTCATTGATTTTTAAGTTTCTATTTAATGTTTTATTTTATAGTCTTTATTCTTTCTTTCTTTCTACTAGTTTTAAGTTTGGTTTGTTTTTCTAGTTCCTTAAGGCTTGATGACAAGCTGTCTGAGATCTTTGTGCTTTCTTTATATAGGTATTGATTGCTACAAGGTGCCTCTCAGTACTGCTTTCTCTGTATTCTACAGGTTTTGTATGTTGTATTTTCATTTTCATTTGTTTTGAGAACTTTTTAGATTTCCTTCTTACTTTCTTCTTTAATCTATTGGTTATTCTGGAGTATTTTGTTTAATTTCTATATATTTGTATAGCTTCTAAAGTCTTTCTTGTATGACTGCATTGTGATCAGAAAAGATACTTGATATGATTTCAGTTTTTTTATAATTTGTTGAATCACTATGTTCAATTGATCTACACTTCTACCTTTATTTCAGAACTATTCATGATGCCAAGATATAGAAACAAATGAAGTGGCCATCAGCCAATGAAAATTGAAATTGGGCTCTGTGTATACAATGGAATACTACTCAGCCATAAAATAAATAATTTTATTTGCAGAAGTTAGGGTGGACTTTTGTTAATTGAAATAAGCCAGACACAGAAAGATAAATACCACAGGAAATTACCCAATTATATGTTCTAAAAAAATTGGTCTCACAGAAGTTAAGAGTAAAACACTGGTTATGAGAAATAGGGAGACTGATGGAAAAGGTAAGATAGAGAAAGTCTGGACAATGGGTGCTCTATTAGACAGGAGAGAGAAATTCTGATATTCCATTGTACAACAGAGCGACTCTCAAGGATGATATGGTACTATGTATTTCAAAAAATCTAGAAGAAAAACCATTGAATGTTTTTATCACAGAAAAGTACTATTTGAAGAGATTGCTAACACTGATTTGAGTATTACACAATATATACGTGTTGTGAAATATAACATGATACCCCATAAGCATGTATAGTTTTACATATAAAAATTGAAAAAACATTATAATAGAGCTGAAAATTTTTATTATGTAGCAATGACATAGCCATAGAAGCACTATTGTGTTGTGCATTACTTGTGTTTGTAGTACAAACAAATTAGTGGGCTGCCAGTCAGGCAAAAGTAAAATGTGTATCATTTCATAAGGCAATAATACTTGGTAGTAAACCACTATGTTACTGGTTCACAGTATTTCTTGTGCTATAGCCTTATCATTACTTTATAGTTCTCTTCTTATATTTTAAAAAGTTAACTATAAAACAGGAGGCTATGTTATAGCATCAGTAACTGTCACATATATTTGTTATTTACCAAAACTCATGATTGTGCCATTTTCTCTTATGCTTGATTTAAGTCACATTGTTTTATTCATCATGGCCTGAACAGTGATAGTTACACCATATCACATATACCATTAACCTAGGTATGTAGTAGTCTATGCCACCTAGGTTTGTCTAGGATACTTGCCAATGTTTGTGTAACGAAATCACCTAACAACGAATTCCTTAGCATTGTCAAGTGATCTAGAGAATGAGAACCAAGGCACAAAGATTTCCCTGATAGTATCTAGGGACAAAATAACAAAATCAAAAACAAAAATTTATTTCCAAAATTAGACTCACTCCACAAAGAAGTAGGACTTGAGGCACAACAGAGCTCTTCACAAAGAGCATTCTAATGACTCATTAGGGCTGTGCAATGTAGGAATGAAATACTGTTACATGCTAAAGCATGGGTGAACCTTGAAAATATTATGCAAAGTAAAAAAAAAAAACAGACAGGAAAGACCATATATTGCATTCAAAGGAAAGGGCCAAAATATGAAAGGCAAATCAGTAGAGACTAATAGATTAATATTAGCTAAGGAATTGGGGATGTTGAAAGAGGGAATACTCTCTAAGTATGGGGTTTCCTTTAGGGGGCAATGGAAATGTCATTAGAATTATATGATAATGATGTTTGCACATCTTGAATATATTAAAAATTTTGAATTGTATGCTTTGAAAGGGTAATTTTTTTGAGATGAGATCTATACCTTGGTAAAGAAATTATTTGAAAAACTCATTTCATATAATTTTTATGTATTTAGTCTTGAATATGGAATAATTATTTAGTCATTATTACTTTTATTATGTGTGTCTACTAATTTTACAAAATACTGGGTTTCAGTGTGATATTTTCATCACATCTGTCCCTTGAGTCTCTCTTGATTTTATTGATTTAGATACATTTTTACAGACCAGTTCTTTTTCACATTGTTCCTTAGGTTCAGTTTGTTTGATATGTCCTCATGATTAGATTCAGGTTACACCTCTTGGTCAGAAATATCAGTGAATGGATACTATATTCTTATTAACAAGCATTATATGATTTCCATTTGTCCTATTAGTAGTTAACTTCGTTAAGATGTTATTGAGCATGATTCCCTTAATGTTATTCTTTTTCTATTTAAAATCTGTGCATTCATGCATGTATGCATGAGCACACTAGTGTGTGTGCAGAAAAGTACTTTGAGACTGTGTAAATATTCCACTCTTCACTCAGTATCTATTTGTTTATATCAGAATGAACCCATGGTTTCACATTTAATGTACCATGCTGTAATACATTACTAAAATTACCTATTTTGTGCTCACTTTGTTGCATATTTGGCCCTTCAAAACTGGCTTCTGTGTTTTTGTGAATGTTCCTTTCATTCTTTGAGAATTTCCTCACTCTCTGATACAAGAAGATGCTGTAATTTCATCAGTTACTTTATATGTCTCAATTCTAAAACCAATCTTTCCAGAAATACTATCTCCTTTTATGTTTGTATTTATGTTTACAAACTGACTCGATCTTTCAAGTTTATTGACTGCTTATAGAAGTATGTATGTGTATGTGTATGTGCATGAATACTTTTCTATACTATATATCTACCTATTCCTCTATCCTATCTCTATATCTATCTCTTCATTCATCCATCCATTCATTCATCCATCCAATCATATATAGAACACCATCAGTTTATATTGATACTTTGATTTCAATCTGACTCCATAGGTTCAGCTTACTTTTCTCCCTTTCCACATTTGTAACTCCCTTTACAGAGAATAAGGAACTTGATTTCCATTATCTTTATGATAGTAATTATATGATAAAACCCCTTCATTCATTCTCACACAATTTATGTTCCAGTACACCTTTACTCCTTCTTAGATCTAGCTTTTGGGCTGATTTTTTTTCATAAAGAGAAGGGGGTGTAGGAGGAGAATGAGGATAAAGCTGTTTTGATTTGTAACTTAGTGAATTATACTAATAGATTTTTCTAATATTGACTCATCTTTGGATTTTTGGAATGTGGTATCCTTTAGTGTTTCTAATCTTTTATTTAAGACATTTTTGTAAGTTAATTTATTTCACAGACCTGAAAAAGCTTTGGAATGCTAGATATTTTCTCAGACATTCCTTTAATTTCTTTCTTTTTTGTTTCTACAGGAATACAAGGCTTTCTCCCAACTTCTTTGTATATTTCAATGCCTTTGATTTTTGAAATGGCATAAGAATGATGGCTTTATTTTCAGTAGTGGAAATTATTGCTGTGATTCAGAAGCAAGAGACCACAAAGTATCTACTTCTAGTGGTGAGGTAAAATTCTTGCAAAAGCCACCAAGTATTTACAATACCTTATGAAGTTTTTTGTTGTTGTTGCTGCTGTTAGAGAAACAAGAGATTTCTAAAACTTTACAGAATTTCATAAAGAAAAAGAAAAGAAATATTTCAACCAAATACCATTACTATCGGTTAGTCCAGTATGGAAGAGGACCGCCTTAAAGAATAATTGAATAAACCAGTGCTTCCTATCACTATCTTTCATCTCTTTCAGATCCAGCCTAACCCAAAGGGATTTCTTGGAGCCCATAAGAAAGTTAATTGAAAAAATAAATCTGTCAAAAACATTTGTATTTTAAGCAGAGGTGGAATTTGAGGAAGTGCCACGTAGACGTTTATCATTTTGTAAATCATGGTAATTGCCTGTGACCTGAAACCTGTAACAGTCACAATGGTTAAAAAATATTTTATTTTCGAGGACTTCTTTTGTCCTCCCATCTGATTATTACCATGCTTTCATGGATCCTTTAAGCCTAATGTACATATGTTGCTTATATTTATCTGGGTAGTTGGTGAATTTAGGAGGTAGCAATCTTGCAACTTGATATATTGCCTTTGACAGACTATAAAGCTGCAATCCTTTTTATATTTCATGCTGTTCATTTTCTTCCCCATTTATCATCAACTGATCTTTCATATATATATATATATATATTCCTCCAAAAGGACTGGAACATATGTGTGTGCTCATATTCATATTCGTGTACAGATATATAATAGGAATATGTATGTATACATGAATATAACCTACCAGCATATTTTTAAAAAGTGTATTTACTTCTGAAATTTTTTTATCAGCTTTAACACTGCAAAAATGAGTGGGGGAAGGATAAAGAATAATACCTTTTTGTTAAGGTTCATATGTGGTATACCATTATCAGTTCACAGTTTGGGGACTGTGCCTCCCAGTAAATTGCATGCTGTAGTTATATCATTGGCTCTGGTAGCTAAGAGAGAAGGTAACCCAATTTTTCAAATGAAATGTCTGAAGAAGAAAAACAAATAGCAGTTATATTTTGGAAGCACATTCTTTCATAAAACTGGTAGGTTGCATTCATTGCAAGTGTAGACCAACAGGAATGTTGTCTGAAACTGAGATTAGAATGCTCATTCTTTCATTTATCTATTCAACAAATATTTATTGAGAATCTTCCATGTTCTGGACACTGTCATAGATGCAAACATAGACCTTGCTGTTTAACAACTGGCTTTCCAAAAAGAAAACTTCCATTTTGTATTATTTGCCAATTTCTGTGGTACAGATATTCCTGCCTTAGCCAATTTCAAGATATCAATGTCCTGCAGGATCAGAAGATATGGGCATGGCCATCCATGGCAAGGTAGTGTGATCTCACTGCAGCCCACTACTGGCCCTTGATGTCCAGGAGTTTATGGTCAAGTTGGGGAGACATATACATTGTATTCAAAAACTTGTTTCAATAGAAGTATAACTTTGAACTGTGACTTGGACTGTGAAGAAAGGGAATGTGCCATTATAATAGAATGTAATAAAGGAATATGTACTTGATTATGGAAACATTGAAAGTATTCCTTGGTAAACTAATCTTTAAGCCAAGAAGTTAAGGCACAAAAGGAGATTTATAGATGATGGGGAGAACATTTTGCACATCAGTTACAGTTATGGGAAAGTCTTGGGTAAGAGAGAAGTTGGTGTATTTGGAGAAAATTAGTATTTGTAGCTGAGAGCTGAAAAAAGAGGAGTATGTGACCAGATTGAAGCCATAGGAGGAATCGTATGGTTTATAAGTTATGATAAGAATGTGGATTTTTATGATAAAAGCAAAATGTTTTAGTCAGCTTTTCCATCACTGGGACAAAATACTTAACCTGCAATTTAAAGGAGAAGAAGTAAATTTTGGCTATGGTTTCAGTCTATGTTCAGCTGGTTCCAAGGTAGGAATAACATGGCAGACAGA
The DNA here is from genome assembly GCA_004363535.1 of Dasyprocta punctata. Lineage (NCBI taxonomy): Eukaryota > Metazoa > Chordata > Mammalia > Rodentia > Dasyproctidae > Dasyprocta > Dasyprocta punctata. The sequence continues at coordinate 120,905 of RJWM01002182.1, read as the reverse complement.
CATGGTGGAGGAGAAGTGCTCAACCCATGACAGCCAAGTAAGAGAGAGAAGAGAGGAGCCAGGAACAAGAACACACCCTTCCAGGTCACATCTGCAATGACTTAAACCATTCAGGTCCCACCTCCAAACACCACATTTAGCTACTAAACATATCAATGGATGAATTCATTGATGAGTATAGCACCCTCAAAATCCAAATCCCTTCCAAACATATGAAACTTTGGGGGCAAATATTTTATATCAAAGCCATAACACAGGGATTATCCATTGAGGAGTTTTAAGTCTGGGAGTAAAATGATGAAACAAACTGCCTTGATCACTCTAACTACAAGATGAAGGAGTTGACTAACGAGTTGAAGTTGACTCAAACGGAAAGTCAGGAGGCAATCCGTAGTTTGTTAACAGTATTCCGTATAAGAGATGCTTATAAAATGTAAAGGAGTGGCAAGATTACAGATATGTTTAAGATCTTAAATCGAGAGGACTTAATAAGGGCTATTGTTCAATATATTACCTGTCTGAGGTTTGTACAACTATCTGGATCCATGCTATGAGAGTGTGTGTGTGTGTGTGTGTGTGTGGTAAGGTGTATCATATATTTTGGATTTGATAAGTTCAAAACATCTTTAAGACATCTAAGTGGATATGTGGCTCTGGTCTGGCCTGGAGTATCCATTCTGCAGTAATTTGCATGTAGTTGTAGTTGGAGGAACCTTATGTCACACATCTTGCTCTTCAGGCAGCAGGTATTTTTCTAACACTTATGTGGTGGTTTACACTATTTTATTTTTTTTCCTTAGGGGTCTTTTGTTTCTGTACAAGGAAATAATAATACATATTACCAGCATCACAAAGATTTGAGGAGTATTGAATTTATTTTTTGTCTGAATTTATTTTCTGAGCCCTTTGCCATTATGTGTTTTTATGCATTTTAATAGACAATGTATTAAATGAAATAATTAATGTAAAAAAGTTAATAGCTTGGTACATAGTAAGAACTCAGAAAATGGCAATATCATCACTATTACTCAACCATCATCTTTATCTATTAATCACAGTTACCCATTTTTATTATCCATGGACTCGTTACCAACATGTTGAAAAGAGACTCATGCTATATGCAAGAAATATTTAAGCATATGTGTATGTATGCATGTGTTCATGTGTAAGGTGTACAGAAATAGAGAAGTCTATAAACTTTGAACTTCATGAGTATGTGTTATTTTTATAATTGAAAAAAAAAACCTCCTTGTACAACTTGAACAAGTAAAGCTCATACATGCTCCTGATCAAAAGTGGCCAAAGACATGTCATACACAAGGTGTTATAACAAAGTCAGATACCACGGTATGTGAATCATTGTAGATGCAACCACTGCTAACTGATTGTAAAATTGTTTACCTGGTTAACAATGATCTAAACTATTGAAAGAAGATCAAACAGAGTAAGACTAGATATACATCCCAGTTGCTCCATAATGAGCTACCCAAAAGAATGGCTTATAATGATAAAAAAATTATTTTGCTTATAGATTTGGAGTTTGGTTGGGGTACAGTGGGAACATTTTGTCTCTGCTCTACTTGACATTAGGCATGGTAACAAAATGACTGAAAGGTAGAATCATCTGCAAAGACTTGCACTCATTTGTCTTGGGTTGCTGCTGGTTGTTGGCTGGCATCATCACAGGGCTATGGCAGAAGCCATTATTAGTGGCCCCTCCATGTGGCTGTATGTCTTGTGAGGGCGGGGTTTGAAAAGTGAGTGTCACAAGAGAGAACTGGGTTGAAAGTCTATCAGTGTTAAGCCTAATCTTGGAAGATACTGTCTTAGTTACATTTTTCTTGCTGTTGAGGCAGAATACCTGACACCCAAAATTAGGGAAGGAAAGGTTTATTTTTTACAGTTCTTGGGGGTTTCAGTCCATACTCAGCTGGCTGCAAGGCAGGGTGGCATGGCAGGGGAGCCATTCATAGCCACCACAAACAGCAAAACATGAACCAGCAAGAGAGAGAGAAAACACACCTTGTTCCTGTCCTTGTACTGTATGTTGGTTCTGCCCCTGGGTAGGTGCAACACTCACATCACCAATCCTAGTGCCAGACAACAAACCAATCACAAATCCCAGACTCAGCCATGTCTATGCCATGATTACATGAGACTTAGTGGAGCCATTGGAATATAAACCATAATAGCTACCCAGCACTAATTCCTCTATTTTCTTACTGTTAAGGTGACTCTCTCTTGATGAGCAAGTAACAACTTCTACAAGAACAGATGGGATCATAAATATTATTATGATCATTTAAAAATATATATAATCTATCACAAACAGCCCTCTCTTTTCAGTGTTATCTGCACTGATAATATGGAAACTTAGCCAGATTCTCTTAGTTGCCATAGTTGGGCATTAGAATTACAATTTCACCTTTTCTCCATGACTACATTCATGCATGTGAGAATTGAATACTTATGTGGAAAACCAAAGAGTTTTTTTTAATTAACTGATGCATAAAAACATAAAAAGCGCATGCTATTTATGAAGCGCAGTCTAGTATTTTAATACATGTATATATTGTGTAATGTTTAAATCAAGTTGAACATAATATGTGCTTATCATTTCTTTATAGTAAAAACATTCAAACTCTTTCTAGCTTTTTGAAACGTATGCTACATTATCATTATGTATTGCCACGCTATAGTGCAATAGCACACTATAACTTCTTACTCTTGTTTTACTATGACCTAATAGCCATTCGTCAACTTCTTTCCATCTTTTCCTCTCCAAACCAAAGAAATTTTTATATATAGTGTTATCTTTCCCATCCCTACCACAACCACGATTTTTAGTTCTCCTGGGGGCTCTCAAATTTATCTTAACTTAAAAGGCAAATTGGCACATTCCAAGGATGGAAAAATATCTACTTTTTCCTGGTTTAACCCCAAAGCTTATGGGTTGTTAGTATTTGTTTTTGTTTCTAAGTTTATTCCCCAAACTAAGGGAAATTAATAAAAGTGAGTATTTTCAATAAAATTTCAAATGCACATTTCTGTCCTTTTTATCTACTGGCCTCCTTTCATATAAGGCTGTGTTAAACTTACTGTATTCGGAGTCAGATCCATTTCTCATGCTATTTATTTATTAGATTTTAATCAACTGATCTGTTTGTATCCCCACCATCCTCAGTTCAAACTGGGGCATGAGTGCATAGACCACTATTATTGGAGATTAATCATCATGGATTTATTGATCATCCATGCATCTGTGCTTAAAGGATTGTCAGAAAACATCCAGTTAGTGGAATCTACTAGATTAAAATCTTTTATTTTATGGTGTGAATTGGTAGACCTAAACAAGCTATAAATTATATCTAGAGGGATTCTGATTTTATAAACACTGTATTATAATTTTGATTTCTTTGAACATAAATTCTATCCTCATTTGAGAAACTGAAGTAATTATGTAACAGAAGACTTAAAACTAAAGCTATTTTGGCACAATAACCATCTAAAACAAAATTTACTACATAAAACAAACCCAATCAAAATTTTAAAAAAGCAAAACAGGCATTCATATTGTCTTTTAAAATGCAAAGCCAGGTTTGGAGTGAGCAGCTGTAATCCTAACACTCATGGGAGACTGAGGCAGGAGGACCACCATAAATTCAAAGCCAGCCTGGGGTACATAGTGAGTTCAAGGCCAGCCTGAAATATATGGCAAGACCTTGTCTCAAAGCACCAAATCGATCTATCAATCAATCAATGAAAAGGTGAAAGTAACTTTTATTCATGATTGAATTGAATTTTAACAAATTTTTCTTCTCAGGTATTTTCTTATTTAGACTGAAGATACCCATGAGATATATTTTATTAAGGCAATATTTTATACTTCAGGAATCTGTTAAGGTTTGAAACTTTTAGCAGTCCATCTTCTCCCATAAAAGTGCCAAAATGAGTTAGCAGCCTGTGTCACCACTGAAATTTACAGCATAAATTTACAGCAAATATTCTTGTGCCTGACTGTATACATTCACTGTTACATACTTGTAAGGGACATTCACTAAAGTCTCCAATTTAGATACTTAATTATAAAAATTCATCAGTTATGATGGTCAACCTAACTGGTCTTCAGCTCCCTTAGAGGAACTTTAATAAAATAAGACGGTTGATTCCCACACCCAAAAGATGCTGAGTCATAGGACAAGTATGAAGCCAAGAAATTTATATTTTTCAAAAGTTCCCCTTATGATTCTGGGTATCAGCCCAGTGTGGGAATAACTGAACTAGAACATTTGCTAACCTTTAAAATAAATTTTGTGGTGTAAGATGTTCTGCCTTGATAGAAGATTTTGTAGCTCAGGACAAAATGATACTGTGTTTAAATTTCTATCATTATTATATTTTACAATAGGAATTCAGTCTTACACTAAACTTTATGTGATTCACTTATAGGATGAACCATATTTCCAAAAAAAACAAGGATAGAAATTTGAGCTTATAAATCTTGTATTTCCCTCTTTTGTGTTTTGACTGAAATATACTTTATATGTGAATATGTGCTATATTATAATAATGAAAATTATTATGAAGATGTTTGGTCTGAACTTTGCTTTTGGATTCCTAGGTTCCTTGCCCTAAGTGAACAACTACTAACAATTCATATGATTAGAAGTAATGAATTAGACATGCCTCACAAAAGTGGAAATTAATGTTCAGAATTACAGAATAATCTTATTTTAACAGGTAGAGGAGTAGATAAAAGATATTTTCACCTAGGAGAAACTGAATAAACAAAGATTTCAGTGATGCAGTGGGCTGTTTGTATCATTAAAAGCGCTAAAAAGTTCACCACCAGTAGTCTAGATGCTTGAAATTGTGTAGAGTAGTTCAGTGTAGCCATGATAAATGGGAGACATTTATATACAGAAATATTCAGTCTTCAATGATGTGGGCAAGGAATTCCATCTTGGTTCTAGGTCCAATCATCTGGAGTGACTTTTTAAGGAGATGTGTTCAGATGAATTGATTAGAGATGAGCTGCAGGTACAAGGCAGGGCAACAGGGTCTCAGTGCCAAATGCTTTCTATCCCTAGCTTATGTGATGCAAATATTTCGTCTTAAAGTTTTCTTTCACCACTCCTTATCTTGGCATATATATTTAGTGTCTTTGTCTTACCCTTGGTTCTTCTTGTGATAGCTTGGGACCAAGATCCTTAAAGGATGGATCCAGTATTGATCCTTTAACATGGATATTTTGTTTTGTGCTGCATTTTAATTCTATTGGTGGGCCATGTGGCAGGACTGTGCTGGAAGTTAGTGAAGTGGTGGAAAACATGAAATGTAACCCATTGTTCTCTTCTGAGTTTCTGAATAAATGATCAAGCCCAGTGGATAACTGGTGAGCTGTTAATCTGATTTTACGCCCCTATGGACTTCCGTTTGAGAGATGATGGGGCACAGAGATAATTTTCTCCAGAAGAAAAAGAACTGAAGTAGAAAGTAGACTCCACTTCTTACTAAGAAAGTTTATACTGATTGTCAAAGAGCTCACATGATTTTGTGTGTGTGTATGTGTTTTCAATTTACTAGTTTCAGAAACAAATCTAAATACTTTAAGTGTTTTAGGAAATGTAAAAATGCATTTTTGTCATTAAAATATAATTTATGTAAAACTTTTATTAGCTCTATAATTTAGCTAAGTCTAGGAATATCATTTGGGCAACATATATAGAGTCTTTGGATACCATTTGAAGATTTTTTTCTTTGAATATACTTTTAGAATTAGCATAATTTTTCAGTGCAAAGGCTTTCTTGTTGTCTCATCTTAGCATTCTGAAATCAGGATGTGTACATTATCATTCTTGTGGCCATTTCATGTTTCACTTCCTTTCTGATCTATCTCCTACCTCCCAGGCTGCCCCTACCCCTAGGACAAAAAGGCTGCTATTAAATTTACTGCTTTTTGGTTATTTTAGAATGAGGATATTCCAAAATATGGAGGGTGGACAACTTATTGACTTCACAAGCCAAAGAAATGAGAGTGTTGTTAGGTTAAATAAGACAGACAAAGAATGCCCTTGAAATTTTTCAAACCATTGTCTCTTTTTATAGAAAGCCCTTCCCAGACCTCATTGTGGTCTAGGAAGTTTATATTTGTAATCCCATGGAAAAGTTATTAGAATTCCAGTAATTCCAATCTACCACTTCCAGTGCCACTCATGGTGAGAGGAAAGACACTAAGGCAGTTTTGTAGTTGTGGGGAGCCAAGGTCCAGCTAGTATGATGGCTAACAGGAACCAAGGCCCCTACCCAGGGCCAAACCTAGGTGTTACTAATTTGTGAACAGGGGAGTGACTCGGAAATGAGTGACTATGAGAGTGGCACGAAGTATGTGAGTGCCATGAGATGGGCTGGATAGGCGGCCAGAGATCACCTCTGCCATATGCAGAGAGAAGGATATGCAGAAAGAGTAATCTGTGTAACACAATTCAAAGCAGTGTCTAATGTTTTGGGGTTGGTGCTTCAGGTCTGATACATAATTTTTTATGCCTAGGAAGTCATGGCCTCTTACCTAGAGGCTCCATTCTAGCCAACAGCATTGAATGTGGCTCTTCTTCCTGCCTGGCTCACACATGCTTTTTGGGAGATATAGGGTGGTACAACACTAACCTGTCACCTTGCTTCAAAGACTATACATCAGCACCTCTGCTAGACTGATTTGCATTGCTTAAAGCCAATTGAGGCAATAAGGAAAAGGGACAGCTCTCTACATAGCCCTGTATGGAAATAGGGCCAGGTGGAGGTGATATTTGGTCTTCTCTCAAGGAGAGTTGCCCAGGTGGTTCTCTACATCCTCCTTCCCCTTCAGTTTGAATGTAGCTGTGTGAATGTCTGACTCCTGAGACTGTGAGGTGACTTTTCCAGAATATCTACAGGAGAATTAAAAAATGTGTCTGGTGCTTTAAAGATTAGTTTATCGCTAGTATTTTTAAATTACTTTGTTTTATTTAGCTGCTGAGATCAATTAGTTACTGGTGCTGGAGGAAACAATTTCCTTTTACCCAGAGATTAGATTAAAAACATTAGAATTTTGGGATATTAAATTTAAGGAAGCTTTTAAAGCTTGTCCAGCCCAGCCAAAGCTTTGGAAAGAGGGCCTTGTTTCTAAAGGGCCTTATCCTTCTAGCTTCTAGTTCAGAGTTCTGTTTGGAATTCTTCAGCCTTCTGATTATCAGAAGTTATTTTCACTCCTTGCTTTGTGATCTTAGAATAGCAGTATTTAAGGTAATTTAAATTTTCTGGTTACCGTATAGAGCAGTAAGTTGCTTCATGCTAAGGAAAATACAGGAGATTCAGGGATATATACTACAGTTCAAGGCTCAGTTGTGCCACCTCTTGTGACGGGTCAGCTTACTTAACAACTCTGAGCCTAAACACTTATTCAAATCATTCAAAAATGATAGATAAATGAGGTTTACATCTCTAACATTCCAGCAGGAAGCTGAATAGTAGACCTACTTTGTTAACCAGACAGGCCTCGCTCCTGCTCTCAGAGAGGGTAGCTCATGAGAGTATGTGAGAATGTACTGCCAGCTACAAAACCCACTTCCGTGACAGAGTTGACCCTGGAGTGGCGATAGGGAACACTGCACAGGTCAGACTTTCAGAGGAATCACCTAGAAGCTGAGGTATGGAAAACAATCAGGAGCAGATGGGGGTAAATAGGAACGCCTCAACTTTCTCTCTTGTAAAATGAGGGCATACTCACCTTGTTGGGTTATATGGTAAGAATCAGGGACAGTGAATGTGGCACACCAGGACTGTGCCCGATAGTTCAGTGTATGGTCAGAAAACACAAACTAAGTAAGTATCACCCTAGACAGTGGGATTCAAAAATGAGTAGGGTGCTGTCCCCATCACCTGGGACATAGAGGCCGGGAAACCTAGCTCCAGCTCCCTGTGCATCTCTGCTGCTGCTTTGGTCCCATTGTTTGGTACTTGCCTCTTTACCTATCTGAATCTCAAAACCACCTGCTTAGTAAGGCCAAGAATGTGTTTCTCTTGCTATTGCTTCCTTAATGCTCAGCATGTCCCAGTGCTTGCTAATCTTTATTATTCATCTTTTAGATGTAGTTGATGTCCTGTTGTTTCTCCTTCCCTTAACTTTTTAGTTCATACCTGCCTGACTTTCAACTGTCAACATATCCATATATTTGCCTCAAAGTTTACTCTGGCCTCTGAGAGCTGCTGAACTCACAGAAAAGGAAAGCTGGAGAAGAGAAGGAATTGAGCTCCATCCTCAGCTGCTCTCAGTGGGGTCAGATAACAGGTGATGGGTAATTTCCTCAATTCCCTGGCCCCTTGGATGGGGCATCTCTGAAGAAAGGCTCCCAAAGTGTTCCCATACTATTGAACTCAAGTCACCCGTAGTGAAAACTTGATTCATGATTCACCATCAGTTGGCTATTTTCCTTCTTACCTCCACCATTCTCTTACCAGTGATCCCTAGGATTTCCCTTCCTTCCAAACAAACCCCTTTCACTTGAATCCTGTCTAAGGGTTCCCCCAAACTGAAATATCATTTAGCAGGTAAACCTTTAACTTGTATGTAGGGAGTAGTCTGCCTATGAAGAGCCTATCTTCTGTGATGGGCACTGAAAATGTCAGTCATGATCTCAGATTTCTTTACAGACAGGGTTAGTAGGCATGTGACCTGTATGTATTACAGTTTTTAAATTGGAAGGTAGTGTAATGAAGAAGTAGGAAATTCCTTTCAATCCAGCTATTCCCCTTCTGGGTATTTTCCCAGAAAAATTGAAATTGTCATGTCACAGTGATATATGTGCACCCATGTTTATAGCAGCACAATTTGTAATAGCTAAATCTTGGAAACAACCAAAGTGCCCATCACCCACAGAATGGATGGAAAAGATGTGGTATTTTTATACAATGGGATATTACTCAGCTATAAAAAAGGATGATCTTGAGGCTTTTATAAGTAAATGGAGGCCAATTGAGACTATACTCATAAGTGAAGTAAATCAGACTCACATTTGCAAATATTGTACTGTGTCCCTAGTGTAAAAATAAATAACAATTTAAAAAAAACTGAAAGACTAATAAGATCCAAAATGCACAATAGATATTGTAATAAGGAAAGGGAAAGAGAGTGCTCAAAATTAAAGAACAACTGGGATAGGGGAAAGGAGAAATGGAAGAAAGGAAAAGATTATATTTATAGATATACACATATAGCTGTATGTATGTATAAGTATGCAAGATAGATAACTATACTACTAATTTTGTTAGTTCATCAGAAACAATAGTTTGTGTTGTCCTTGTTTGATTGAACATTTTTATGCCTAAATCTTGTAACTTGAACAACTACTTCTAAGATAGCAATATGTAATATATTGACTAGTATTGATTTCTTACTGATTTTTTGAAATTCTGTATTCTACCTTTTTTTTTGCTTTTTAAAAATAAAAAATAAAATAAAATAAAATAAGGACTCATTCTATTGACAACATGGCAGAAACAACAATCTGAAGGGTACAGTAGCTTCCAGCATCTAGTGTTGGTGACACCTGTGATACAACCCTAGACTTAAAGTATGGCGGTAGTGATGGCTTCATGGAAAAAATCTGAGATTTTTTTAAAGCATTGCTCCTTGCCTATCTCTGAGCCTGCCTCTTTGGTACTCTCAAAGATTCTTTCAGTTCTCCAATGTTTTTTGTAAGAAATTCCTTTTGGGTCAAAATGTCAGAGTTGTCTTCTATGGTTTGTAACTGAGAATATATCCATCAGGACCCAGTCAAGAAAATATTTCTGCTAGGTTTTTTGAACAGATGGAATTTAATACAGACAGTTGATCAAATGGTGATGGAAAAATCTGAGAATCCTGACAAGGAGCAATGAAGTGACCAGAGATTAGTAACAGCTGGAAGATGATATCCCCGTAGGGCTGGAGGAACAGTGAAGGAGAGTGTTACTAGAGTCCGTTGTCTGACAGGAGGCAGAAGTAGAGTACAGGCTGCCTGGACGGGCTGACAAGTAGGGCTGTAAGTAACCAGAAGTCAAAGGGTAATCGGGGCATAAAAGGAGGATTCAGAAATAGACCCAGAAGCCAACAAGCAGTTGACACTCACGTAATGGGAACTCACATGTTTTTTGATTGAACAAAGAGAATCAAAAAGAGTGGGACCAGAAACTTTGGTTATGCCAGTTCTTAAGGGATTGGAAAATGAGAGGATTCTCCCTAAGGAGAAGAGATCAGAGCAATAAAAGGGAAATAGACTAGGGTAGTGTCCAGGAAGCCACAATGCAAAAGCGATCAAATCTGCCCAACTGCTAACTAGATTTTCACCAACTAGACCTCTGAATTATTCATTGAGTCTAGACAGGAGACTCAAAGCACTTATCCATGAGCTTTGGGTATCATAGTTTCTAATCCAGGTTATTCCCTTGGTAACTTTGGTTATTAAGTGAGGATAACAGTGCTGCTAATTTTACTTGCGCAAGGTGAGAAGCAATGAATAAAGAAGACTTTCATATATTGGCAAAATAGAGAAATGTGTTGCAGCAGGAATCTTAATTGATAAACTAGAGGTAAGTGCATTCACTCTCACAGTTTGAATTGATGGACTCTCCATATTGCTACAGGAATTAATGGAATGTTTTGTTTTTATTGGCAATGCTGCTTCACTGCATAAGAGAAAGCAAAAGGTCTGCTTTTGTAGTTCATCAGAAGGAACATGACATAAAGGAAAGAACAGATATTTTCCTTTCCTCATTTATTTCCATCTCTATTGTTGATGTTTATCTTTTAAATAAACAATTTAAAAATTTTATATATTTATTGTACATAAGGATGTTTTGAAATATGCACACAGTGCAGAATGACTAAATTAAGTCAGTTGACATATGCATTATTTCAAATAGTTTTTATGATAAGAACACAATAATTATGCTCATTCATTTTCAAGTATACAAAGCGTTATTAATAAACATAGCCACTGTGTCATGCAATGGAGCTCTTGAGCTTACTAAAATTTTGTATGCTTTAACCAAACTTTCCTCCAACTCTTCCTTGCCCCTGAGCCCTGGTATCTGCCATTCCACTATCTGCTTCTATGAATTAGATTTTTTGGATTTGTCTTTCCGTTTTTGGCTTGTTTGACTTTGCATAATGTCATTTATGTTGTGGTGAATGATAGAATTTTCTGTTTTTAAAGGTTGAATAGTATTCTATTAAGTATATTTGAGGTGTGATCTAATAATATGGTAAATGTTTAAATTAAAAACAAAATATTAGAGTAAAAGACACATTGCCGTTAATATAACTCTGCTTTTTTAAAATTTATTTAAGAGAAAAAAGACAGAAAAGAAAAACAAAGAGCAGAAGAGACAAATAACAAACCCAAAACAATAGCAATATAGGCTTTCAAAACAAGATGATAGGAATTTAACAGTGGTTGTTACATTGCATACTGTTATCTTCAAAAGGGTTTCTTAGATTACTAGATGTAGACATGCAAAATTGATCTGATCATGTGAGTATTAATTGTTCTTTTCCAAGAACTAATAGAATTAGCCATATAGTCATCTTAGCTATCTTATGTATATATATACAAACTTACATCTTTTTTCTTTTCTCTTCCTTCTTTTCTCCTTTCCCTTATCCCAATTACTTTTGCTGTTTGAGTAGTTTCTTACCCTTACACAATATTTATTGTAGGTTTGGATCTTATTTGCTCTTTCAGTTTCTTACACTAGGGAGACAATATGTTAGTTACACATGTGAGTCTGATTTATTTCACTTATGAGTATGGTCTCAAGTTGCATCCATTTACCTTAACAATCTCAATGGAATCTTTCTTTATAGTTGAGTAGTACTCTATTGTATAAAAAAAAAAACACATTTTTTTAATCCATTTCTCATTAGAAGGGCATTTAAGTTATTTCCAAGATTTGACTGTCACAAATTATGTTGCTATAAACATGGGTGCACATATAACACTGTGGTATGATGTTTTCAGTTCTGGGGAAATGCCCAGAAGTGGGATAGCTGGGTCAAATGGAACCTCTAATCCTAACTTTTTGAGGAACCTCCACACTGACTTCCACAGTGGTTGCACCAGCCTACACTCCCACCAACAGTGCAGAAGAGTTCCTTTTCCCCCACAGCCCCTCTAGCATTTGTTATTAGTGGTTTTCTTGACCCTGGCCATTCTTTCTGGAGTGAGATGGAATCTCAGGGTTGTTTTAATTTGAATTTCTCTAATGACCAATGATGCTGAACATTTTTTCATGTGTTTATTTGCCATTTGCATTTCTTCATCTGAGTAGTGTGCATTCATCTGAGATGCCCATTTTTGGATTGGGTCTTTTTTTTTTTTTAATTTTATTTTAAAGATAGTAAAATCCAACAAAATGTAACAGAACAAAGTCAATCAAAACAAAGCAGTAGAACTGGCACAGAACTTCAAAGCAGGATACTAGGGAAACAATAGTTACTATAGTACATCTGGTTTATATTCACAATAGTTGATCATTCCATCAGGTATAGTAAAATCAAACCAAAAACAAAACAATAAAATCAATCCAAACAGAATATTGAATAAAGCACAATTAATCAGAATAAAGCAAAACAGTGGGAACAATACTGGGTCTCAAAGACAAGATAGAAGGGAATCCCCCATATCTGCTACATTGCATACTGTCATCCTCCCAAGAGATGCTCAGGCTGCCAGCCTCAGGCTTGCAAAATCAACCAAACAATACAAGCATTTAGTTGCTTTATGTACATTAGTTGCTATCAACTTAGCTGGCCCTCTGAATCAGCAGGTTGCTTACCCGGAGATGGGGGGCAAGTGTTGATTCTTAGCCCGCATGCTGGTAGGCTCATGGGAGGAACAGATCTTTCTCTTCCTGGAATCTGCATTGCTCTTGCCATTCACCAGGAAGGCAGGCTAGTTGTCTACTGGTTGGATCCTCCCTGGCCCAACATGGTGGGTTCTCCGGAGGCGCAGATCTTCCTCTTCCTGGAATCCGTGCCACTCGCCTGGATTGTGTCTTTGAATTTGGGGGCCTCAATTTTTTTTTAATTCTTTATATTCTAGATAGAAGTCCTTTTTCTAAGGGAGAGTTCACTAAGATATTTTCCAAATTTATATTTTCACTCTGTTGGAGATTTCTTTTGACATGCAAAAGCCTTTTTAATAACATGAGATCCCAGTTGTTGATTTTGGGAAGTATTCCCCATGCAGTTTGATTTTTGTTCATGAACTCTTTGTCTACCCCTATGTCTTCAAGATTTCCACCTACTTTGCCTCTCAGCAGATTTAGTGTTTCTGTTTTAATATTTAGATCTTTGATCCATTTTGACTTTAGTTTAGTGCATAGTAATAGACATGGGTCTAGTTTTAGTTTTGGCATGTGGAAAGCCAGTTTTTCCAGCACCACTTATTAAAAAGACTATCTTTCTTTCAGTGAACATGTTTAGCCCGTTTGTTGAAGATAAGGTGGCTGAGTGTGTTTGTAGTTGTGGCTGTATCTTCTAATTTATTCCACTGATTCTCAGGTCTGTTTTTTGCCAGTACCATGCTGATTTTACCACAGTAGCTTTGTAGTACGATTTCAAGTCAGGGATTGTGATGCCTCCTGCCTTGCCTTTATTGCCCAGAATTGCTTTGGCTATTCTAGGTCTCTTCTGGTTCCAAAAGAATTTGAGGAATGTTTTTTCTAGATCAGAGAGGTATGCTAATGGTATTTTGATTGGGATTGCATTAAATCTGTATAACAATTTTGGAAGAATGGCCATTTTCACAATGTTTGTTCTTCCTATCCATGAACAAGGAATGTCTTTCTATTTTCTAAAATCCTCTTTGATTTCTTCTTTCAGAGTAATGTAATTTTCTATGTACAGATATTTTACTACCTTTGTTATATTGATTCCTAAGTATTTCTTTTTTGGGGAGTGGTGTTGTGAAGGGTGTGATTTCCCTTCTTTCTCTCTCAGTGAGTTTGTTGTTTGTGTACAGGAATGCTATTGATTTTTGAGTTTTGACTTTGTATCCAGCTACATTGCTGAATTTGGTTATTACATCTAGAAGTCATTCAATGGAGGTTTGGGGGTCTTTATAGAGCATTATATCATCTGCAAATAATGATAATTTAACTTCTTCCTTTTCTATCCTTATTCCTTTTATTTCTCTCTCTTGTCTAATTGCTCTGGCTAATGTTTCCAGAACTTTATTGAATAGGAGTGATGATAATGGACATTCATGTCTTGTTCCCAATTTTAGGTTGAAAGTTTTCAGTTTTTCTCCATTTAGTAAGATGTTGGATATTGGTTTATTGTATATGGCTTTTATCAGATTGAGGTAAAGTGTATCTATTCTGATTTTTCCATAGGTTTTTATCATGAACAAGTGTTGGACTTTATCAAAAGTTTTTTTGCATCTATTGAGATGATCATGTGATTCTTGTCCTTGGATCTGTTGATATAGTGTATTACAATTATTGATTTGCATATGTTGAGCCATCCCTGCATTCCTGGGATGCATCCCACTTGATCATGGTGTATAATCTTCCTGATGACTTGTTGCATTCTCTTTGCCAGTATTTTATTGTGGATTTTTGCATCTATGTTCATTAGGGAGATTGGCCTATAATTCTCTGTTTTGGTTGTGTTTCTCTCTGGTTTTGGTATTACGGTAATACTTGCTTCAGGAATGAGTCAGGGAGACTTGCTTCCCTTTCAATTTCATTGAAGAGTTTGAGGAGTGTTGGCAATAAGTATTCCCTAAATTTCTTGTAGAATTCAGTAGTGAATCCATCTGGACCTTGGCTTTTCTTTGTTGATAAGGTTCTAATTATATTTTCAGTTTCATTAACTAAAATTGGATTATTCAGCAGTTTTACATCTTCTTGATCCAGCTTTGGTAGTTCACATGTTTCTAGGAATCTGTCCATTTCTTCTGCGTTATCAAAACTATAAAAGTAAAAGTTTTTGAAGTAGGTATTGATGATCTTCTGTATTTTCACAGTGTCTGTAGGTATTTCACTCTTTTCATTACTTATTACATGGATCTGAAGTTTTTCTTTCCTCTTTTTGAAAAGTTTGGCTAGGGGCTTATCAATTTCATTTATTCTTTCAAAGAACCAACTCTTTGATTCTTTAATTCTTTATATTGTTTTCTTAGTTTCAATTGTGTTAATTGCTGCTCTGATCTTTGTAATTTCCTCCCTCCTTTGGGCTTTGGACTTTTGACTTGTTCTTCTTTTTCTAGAAGTTTGAGGTGCAGCATTAAGTTGTTTATGTATGTTCTTTCTATTTTTCTGATGTGGGAGTTTAGTGCTATAAATTTTCCTCTGAGGACTGCTTTCATTGTGTCCCATAGGTTCCAGTAATCTGTATTTGCATTTTTGTTCAATTGTAGATATTGTTTAATTTCTTCTTTAATATCTTCTTTGACCCATTGATTGTTTAGAATAGTATTATTTAATTTCCATGTGTTTATGGGGGTTTCTGTGGGGTTTTTTGTCATTAATTTCCAATTTTATTGCGCTATGGTCAGATAATATGCATGGAATTATTTGAGTTCCTTTGCATTTACTTAAGCACGTTCTGTGGACTAGTGTATGATCTATTTTAGAGAATGACCTGTGTGCAGCTGAGAAGAATGTATATTCTGATGTTGATGGGTGGAGCGCTCGGTACACATCTACTAGGTCCATTTGTTCACAAGTTTGATTCAGTTCTGTTATTTCTTTGCTGATTTTTTGTTTGGTTGATCTGTCTCTTTGTGACAATGTGGTGTTAAGGTCCCCTGTTATAACTGTATTATTGCTTATTTGGTTTTTCATATGTATTAAGATTTGTCTTACATAGCTGGTGCTTCCATATTTGGTGCATATATATTCATGATTGCAATCTCTTCCTCTTGAAGTTTTACCCTAACAAGTATGTAGTGATCTTCTTTACCTCTTTTAATAATTCTTAGTTTGAAGTTCACATTGTCTGCAAACAAGATAGCTACCTCCGCTTTTTTCTGGGTTCCTGTTGCATGGAGTGTTGTATTAGGTCCTTTGACTTTTAATCTATGAATTTCCTTTTGAGTTAAATGTTTGTTTGTATACAGCGTATTGTTGAATTTTATTTCTCAATCCACTCTGCCAAAGGTTAGCTGAGGCCATTTACATGAATGGATATAACTGATATGTACTGACTTACCTTTGTCATGTTAACTTTCTATTGTTGGTTGTCTACTTTTTCTGTTTGTTTAATTGTTTGCCCTGCTTAGTGGTTTCTTCTGCTGTTGTTCTTGGAATTGTAGTCATCTTTATATCTTTGTAGAGTATCTTTTAGTATTCTTTGGAGTGTTTGTTTGGCA
This sequence comes from Dasyprocta punctata, assembly GCA_004363535.1. NCBI lineage: Eukaryota > Metazoa > Chordata > Mammalia > Rodentia > Dasyproctidae > Dasyprocta > Dasyprocta punctata. The sequence goes on along the minus strand of RJWM01002182.1, from coordinate 104,511 downwards.
GTCATGAATTTCTTTAGTTGTTCTTTGTCATGGAAGTATCTTATTTTTCCATAAATTTTCTAAGATAGTTTTGCAGCGTACATCAATCTGTGTTGGAAGTTGTTTTCTTTTAATACTTGAAATATTTCACTCCAAACTCTTCTTGACTAGAAGGTTTGTGCTGAAAATCTGTAGTGATTCCAATGGGTTTTCCTTCATAGATGATCTGTTTTTTTCTTTGTTTGTTTGTTTGTTTGTTTCTCGGACAGCTTTTAGTATTCTGTTCTTTGTGCTGAATTTCTGGGATCCTAATTATTATGTCTGGTTGTAGATTTATCTTGATTATGGCTAGTTGGAGTTCTATGTGCCTCACTTATCTGGTTATCAGATTCTTTTCCCATACTTGGAACATATTCTGCTATTATTTCTGTAAATAGTTCTCTTATGTCATTTGTGTTGACCCCTGTTTTTTCATTGATACTTATCAATCTTACATTGTTTCTCTTTGCATCATCTTGCAACTGTTGAAAATTGTTCTTTCCTGGTTCCTTGTTATTTTTAAGAGATCTTTTCTTTCATGATCATAAGCTTCCATCCTGTCTTCAAGGTCTGAGAGTCTACCTTAAGCTTTATTCAAGTGATTTTGCCAGTTTTCAACTGAATTTTTAATTTCCTTAATTTCCTTAGTATCCCTTTGAATCTGTTTCATGCATTCTAATTCTGTCTTATATTGTTCAAGTTTCCATCATTTTCTTATGTTTTTCTATTTTTTTTAAATTTAGATCTTCTTTAGATACCCTCAACATTTCTTTCATAATGTTGGTCATTTCTTTTTTCACTTGGAAGATTTTTTCTGATTTGATTTCCTCTATAGCTTCATGGAGTTATTTGTTCAGTTGCTATCATTTCAAAAAGTTCAGTCGTATAATTTCCAATATCTTCCATTTCAGTGTCTCCTGGGTTTTTTCTCAGTAGGCTGGAGGATTGAGATGGCATCTTGCTGTTTTGTTTTGTCATTTTCCTTTGGTACCTGTGTGGCTGGCCAGGCACCCTTCTGATGGATTGCACTGGAATGCCGGGCTGGACAGAGCTTCAATCCTCCAATACCATGTGGCTAGGCAGGGTGCACCCCCAAACTATGGCTCCAGAGCCTTGCACTGTAATGGATGGAGCTCAGAATCTCCAGGACCCATTGGCTAGGCTGGTTGTGCTCCCTGATGGATAGCTTTGGGGCTCTGGGACAGGCAGAGCTCAGTACCTCTGTGACCTGTGAAGCTTGCTGGGCATTCCCTTGATGGATTGTGCTGGGACACTGGGCTGGGAAGAGCTTGGATCCTCCATGCAGCTAGCAGGGATACATCCCCAGAGTATGGTGCAAGGGCCTTGTGCCTGGCTGGGTGGAGTTCAGAACCTCCAGGACCCACATGGCTAGCCAAGGTGCACCACTGAACTATGGCACCAAGGTCCTCCACCTGGCTGAGTGGAGTTCAGAACCTCTGGTCCACATGGCTAGCCAGGTCATACCTCCAGAGTATGGTGCCCAATCCCGTCTCTTGGAACACATTTATCCCACTGTTCTTGTCACTTTCTGAAGCCATTTTGAAAATCCTCTTTCATAATCATCTTTAGTTGTGCTGGCATGGCTGCCTTGATGTCCTGAATCAATTTACAATATTTGCCTTTCACAGTCAGTTTGGCTTTCTGGAAGAGCCAGAAATAGCGTGGTGCCAGATCTGGTGAAAAAAGTGGATGAGGATACACTGTAATGTTTTTATTTTTTAATATTTTTAGTTTAGTTTTTTTGAGAATCCTGCAGTGTAGCTCAGTCTGGCCTCAAACTCGCTTCTTCGCCTCCTGAGGGCTGGGATTATAGGGATGCACCACTTCATCTTGCTGGTAATATTATTATTTGACATAAGCATTTTTAATCCATTCAAAACACCAAGGCAGTCACCAAAAAACACTCATAAAAGAGGACTTCCAAAACTAAGTGGCAAGAATGATGGCATTAAATGTGTTTGAATCCTTGGGGAGTATTTTGAGAGGGATTAAAGGCAATGTCTTTTACTGTAATTAGGTTTTTTTAAATTTTTATTTGAACATTCACCATATGTTTTGGTCACACCTTGTATGCTATATTTTCATGATATATTCATCTGATGATGGGCACTTAGGTTGTTTGAATAGTTATAGTAAACATGGGAGTGAAGGTGTCAAAACAAGTAAGATTCGTAATAACCTTGTGTTAATCTTGCTGTATTCTTCTTCATCAGCCTCATAATTTTAGACATATTGTAAACTGATATTTAGTTTCTTTGTGTTTAAAATGGGTATCATAATAAGAGTTCCTTGTTTAGAATTATGAGAACTTTTTATGACTATGTAGTCAAGGAGTCTATAACATTAAGTAAAGAATAAAAAAGAAATGAAGGGATGCAGGAGGTCATGGTGGGCTCTTTATAAAATTTAAAAACTCTGCTTTCCTTCCCCAATATCCTTTGCCTTTACCATGAACTCTAGTAAAAGGAAAAAGTAAGGCTATAAACTGAAATGTTTTCCTTGAAAAAATGCCCAACATGAATTGGTTTTATAAAAAAATTCTTAAAGGAATTAGCCCCCAAGGCTCAGAGCTCCTACTCGTTCTTGAAAACACCAAAATCCATGAGAAATATAAATCTAAGGGCCATGTGTGTACTCAGAATTTCAGACCTTTAAAATACTTCAGCTGCATTTATTTTGATTCTTATAAATCCTCACTTCCTGTCACTGCTGTAAAATGTCTATTGTCCTACGTTTTGGTAGGATTTTATTCTCAGGTGGTTTCTTGGTTGTTTCTATGACCCAAGCAAGGCATCCCCGAGACTATATCAAACAGTTTCTTCTGGAAACAGCTGGAAATATGATCATCTCAAGGCTTGTCACAGAGGTCCTAGGCTGCTGCTGTGAGCTAGCAGCTGCAAGAGTGTTGCCACGTTACCATACAAAATACAAGATCCAGTTCATGGTCTGCCCCTGGGTCTCTGGAGCAGCTGTCTCCAGCTCAGCCGTTGAAATGTCAGCAACTTCATTGCAATCCAAACACATCTGTCCTCCAGGCAGAAAAATGCCTAATGAAGTGACTTGCTTATGCTGGCCAGTCTTGTGGATTTGTTCAGCCCTTAAGAATAGTGTGGGTACCAAGTGTCTCAGAAAGAGCTGCCTAAGGACAAAGAAACCTGGTGATAAATCACTAATGTACTAATATGCCACCAACACCCAGGTGTCCACAGCTGGGCTTGACCTTGAAGTGACACAGAGAGCTCAAGCAAACTTGGCCTTCCTGTCAGGTGGTCCTTACATGGGCAACCTGTGTGACTTCTCTTTTCATCCTTGTAGTTGTTCTTTGGCAGAATCTTTCCTTCTCCATCTAATGTCAGAGAACATTTGTGATATGTATTCCTTTATTTATATGCTAGTCACCTGCTTTTAAATGTCTATTTTAAAACAAAATGTATTCTTTTTGTTTGGTTTGGTTTAAGGGTGATTATAGTATCAAGTCAAATTCATGTCCTATGTGATAGAAGTCAAAAAAGGAAAAAAAAAAAAAGGTTTCCCTGACTCAGGATTAAGCTTTCCCTCTGGGTCCCTATTTCACATAGGAAAAGAACCTTTCAGGGTAATGGATGGCACAGAACCATCCATTGGGCCTGTTGTCATGGTTTGTGTCTAGATGTTCCCCCACAAAGTCCTGTGCACGTTAAGACGGGGCTTTTTTCCAATGTAGCTGAATCTAAAGTGTGTGATTGACTCATGGTTCAATGCTAGGATTAAGGGTGATGGAATTAAGGGTGGGTGATTGCTAGATCAGTCCATTGATTGGATTGGCACTACCCAAATTCCAGCAGTCTGGATACAGTAAAAGAGGCAGCAAGAGGCTTGTTTCTACCTGTTTCTCTAGTTGCTTTTGCTGCCTTCTGCTGCCAGGAATTGTTGCCCCTCTACTCTGGGTCACCCTGCCTTGGAGCCAGCTACGGTCTGATACCTCTATGAACTATGAGCTAAATAAACCTTTCCTCACCTAACTTTGGTTGTCAAGTATTTTGTCTCAGCAATGAGAAAGGTAACTAACACACCTATAGAGTAAATCCTAAAGGCGGGCAGTTTCCCTTCCTGAGGTTGTCCTATACCAGTACAAACCCCATTGTAGAGAAACAGTTTCACCAACTCCTCACCTTGAGGAACTTGTTGATGTGGAATTACTGTAACCGCACTTGGCCTCCCTGCATCTCTTTCTTTTTATTTTTTGTGGACAAATGGCCATAGTTAACCAAACCTTGTTCTTTTGTGACTACTTCAAATACACACACACACACACACACACACACACACATACACACATACTGAGAATTGGGTACTGGGAATTGAAAATATATATATATATATATATATATATATATATATATGCTTTTTTTTTTTTTTTTTTTTTTTTTGGTTCTGAGAATTGAACTCATGACCTCGCGCTTGCAGGCAGGTGCTGTGTCACTGAGCTATATCTCGAGCCTACCTCAAACATATTTAGGCATTCTTTTTACTGTTTAATTCCACATTCTACATATAATGCTACCTCTGTTCGTGTCCTATTATGGTAGACAAAGCTTTCTCTCTTACATCCTTTTACACTTCCTGTATCCTTCCGTGTTGTTTATATTTTAACTTCAGGACTTGCGTAATTCTGACAATGGAAATATTTATTGCTGAGCCAAGGATCATACTATCATTACAATTCCTTTGTTGTTCAATTATCATTTTTCTTAGAGCTGATAATATGCTTATGTAAAAAATGATTCAGTCTTCTCTGTGTGTGTTCAGTTTTCTCAGCTCTTCCATAACCCATAATATCCAAGGCACTTTAAAAACACATTATATATAGTGCTGTATTTAATTTTTACAATACCTCTCTGAGGTTGACTCTCTGATTCATATTCGATAGCTGGAAAGCACGAAACACAGAGTGGTTAGCTGGTTCGCATAAGATCATAAGGGCAGGCCTGGAACCCAGGCAATCTGGCTCCTGAGTTCATGCTCCCAGGCACAGCACAGCTGCTTGATACACAACTTTCTACACAAGCAAATCTATCAAAGAATCCAACCAGTTTACTGTTTTCTTACTTGAGCCTTTCTCTTGTGTCCCTCTGCCCTCTGGCTACATCTGGATTACTTGTTTCCTAAACCTAGGCACTGTTGTCATGCTAAAACTCATTTTCGTGATTGTATAGGGAATTTTTTTATCTTCCTCCAGTGTTAGTTCATTGTTTTCTGGATATTAGTTCTTCCTTTCTAGTTTCTTTCACTTTGGTGACACTCATCTTGTACAGGAGTTCATGAGAGAGATGCATGGGTACTCACATTCGTTTAGATTTTAAGGGCCAGTGATCTAACTCAGGGGCACAGCGCCTGCCCGGCAAGCACAAGGTCCTGAATTTGATTACTGGTACCGAATAAATAAATAAATAAATAAATAAATAAATAAATAAAATACATCTTAAATGTCAGGAAACACTTGTATTCTCTTTTGACCGGGAGACTTGTGGAAATTCTTATTCTTTTAAAAAATTTTTAAGTTTTAGTAGTACATATTCGTAGTACATAATGATTACACTCAATGTTAGTAGTTGTACATATGCATAACACATCTAAATTCCTCTTACTTCCCTTCCTTTTCCCTTCTTTTCCTCCTCTCTATTTACATGTGACCTGTGGTTTCCTGTCTTGAAATGTTTACTATCTCCCTGATGTACTGGAAGTTTGTAAAAGTAATGGGTCTTTTCTCATTTATTTTGCTGGATGCCTGGTAAGTCTTTTTAGTTTGGAGAGTTATATTCTTCCCGTCCTGAAAATAACAAGAGACATCTCTTATTATGTTTTTCTTTTTGGATCTTCTTGGTAGAATGTTGGGTCTCCTGAATTGGCATTCTCATATCATCTCTTTTCTGTTTCTTAAAAAATGATTTGAGATATTTCCTAAGCTTTATTTCCTAAATCTGTCTGTGTCTCTCTGCTTTTGTTGCTCTCTCTTTCAAATACAACCCTCTAACACACACAATTTTAGCCTAAATTTCTAAGAATTATTTTTCTAATAACAATATCTGCTTATTCATTTTTTCCTTAACCATACCCTGACCTTATTTTAAGGACAGATAGTTTATCTTATCTTTCTGAAGTCATTAAACATAGCTTGATTAAAGTATTCTTTTGAGTGTGTTGTTGGAATTTCTTTGGTGGCTCCTTTCTTCTGCTTTGATGTTTTCATCTTTTATGTTACAGGATTTTTTCTGCTTTGATACTTTTATTTTTTATGTTACAGGCTTTCTTTAAATGACATTTCTTGGTTATCTGTTCATATTTTAAAAGTTAGATTTTTAAAATGCTGATAGCAAATTCTATGTACTTGGCTCCTCAACTGTAAGGTAAACTGTAGAATGATTGGGTAATGCATTGACTTTATAATTTGGAAATCTCCAAATGTTAGAAACTATAGATCTTTTCTGTTGGAACATGAGGCACTTCATTGCATAGAATTGTATTAAAGTTTTGATAAGAATGAGGCAATTTATATTATAACATCATAACTTTAAAATTCAGCGTGAGATACTTAGGTTCCCAGACTCTCTGATGCCTCTGTAAATTGAGTCCTACTTCCCAGTAATATTTGTTAGTATTGTCTTCTGTCTTCTTTTTTTTCCCCACTGCCAAATTATTATTTTTTTAATGTAGAGCTGTTAGGTTCATGCTGACTCATGTCTTCTAAGCTCTTACCACCCTTAATCAGCTTTACCAGTTTTTTACTTCATGAAAACAATTCTATCAAACAGAATTATTGTTCTATGTGTGCCATATACCCAAACACCAGTTATTGCAATAATGACTCTAATAGTTGTAAGATAGCTATTGATAAGCCTAATTTCTGGATTAGTACCAACTTACATATACTTCTTATCTCCTGATGATGTGCTGTTATTGCATGTAGCATTCATTCCACTCATTATGACTCATTGGGATAATTACATTTATCTTGAGATATATCACTCTACTTTGTTAGATCAATCCACTTGTTTCAGTGACTCTGCCAAAAGCATATGTTTATTTACCTTCTTGCTAAATGTACTTGAGATTTCTGCATCTAGGAAGTCATATAAAAAAGTCCTGTCTGTTAACTTTCAATTTAAGTCTCTAGACTTCTTGGATAATAATTTCCCCATCTTATATTAGTGCCTATTGGCTATATAGATTAATGGCCTTCACTTTGGCAGATTTGTACATAACATACTTTGATCAACCCCCCATTAGTCCCTGCCCATTTTTTTGGAGGGGTTCATTGTATATAATGTATTGTGAACACATTTATGTCCCCTAGTATTCATCCTTACACTCCCTCTTCTTCTTTCTTCTCTTTCTCTTGTCTAAAAATAGCCTCCCATATACTTTCTTGTCATCTTTTTTAGATTCCACATATTAGGGAAGACATGCAATACTTGTCTTTCTGATTGTTGCTTATTTTATTCCACATGATGATCCATCCATTTTTCTGCAAACAACAGAACTGTTTTCTTTTTTATGACTGAATAATATTCGCTTGTTTATATATACCACGGTTTATTTATTCATTCATCTGTTGATAGGTATCAGACTAGTTCTATATCTTGGCTACTGTATACTGTGCTACAATAAATGTGGGTATGCAGGTATCTCTATGGTATGTTGGTTTTAATTCCTTCATGTATATGCCAAGGAGTGGTATAGTTTGATCCAATGGTAGTTCTATTTTTAGTTTTTTGAGGAACCACAATATTGTTGGATGGTATTAACTTAGTGTTAAAGAGTCCTCCCCAAATCCCTAAATACTGAGGGAACATTATGGTTGTAGATATTGCTGAACTCTTCCATATGATTTTCTTTGTTTGGAATCAAACGCTCGGTTTTCTATCCTTATCCTTTTGGACCTCTTAGCAGCATATGGTACACTGGATTGTCCTTTCCTTCCAGAAGATTTCCTGGATGCCATGTTCTCCTGGGTTATCTTCAGTCTACTATCATGTTAGCCTTTTTTTTCAGTTTCCTTTGCTAGGTCCATTTCCTCTACTTGATTTCTAAAGGGAAAACACATCAAAATTCTGTACTCGTCACCCCTCTCCTAGTCCTCTATGTGGTTCTCCCCAGTCTGTTTACGTGATTCCATCAATTCCATTTTTATGTGCTGATAACTTCCAGGTCTTTTCTTTTCATTATGTCACATCTGCAAAACTTACATCCTAGTTGCCTGCATCTTCATGTAGGACATTCAGGGGCATCTAGCACTTTGTGTGACCAATACCGAGTTCTCCAGTCTTTCCCTTCTGGACACATTCTAAATATTCTTCCCACGCATCTTTCTTCCCATTTTGGAAAATTTTACCAAAGCCAAAAATCTTCTCTCTCACTCAACCCACAAAAGTCATTTATCTATCAACACTTGATTCTACACCCAAACAATACCTAGAACAACATGTCTATTTCTCTGCATTTCCATGATTGCTACCCTAGTAAAGCATAAGATTTCTTCTGGGCCTCTGCAATACCTTCTTATATGGCATTTCTCCCTCCAGTATTCTTTATAGCAACCACAACAAACTTTTTAAAGCATAAATCATATCATATCATTGTATAATATCAAACTTACCTGTCAACCCCTTTCCCAGCTCTCTGAGGCCTCTGGGCCTTCCATGCACTGGCTGTTGTTTGCAACCCTTCACAATTGGTTCCTCAGAGCACCAGCCTCAATTCCTCTGTATTGTCTTCGAACCAGCAGTTTCTCTGGTTCTCTCATACCTATACACATGGTACATTCTTTCCTATACCATCATTTCATCTAAAATGCCACCTCCTCAGTGAGACTTTCTCTGGACTCCCATACAGAGCATCTACTTAGTTATTTTCTTTCCCATCAGCCTGTTTTCCACCTATGGATAACATATCTAATGCATTTCCTATTTACTTATTTGTTTATAACTTGTCTTTCCCCCACCAGAATATAACCTCCTTGAGAACAATGACTTCATCAACCTCCTCAAATACAGCATCATCAATGGCTTGCATAGAGAAAGCATGCAGTATCTATTTACTGAATGAGTAAATTTGTATGTGGGTGAGATTCATTATAAAAGCTATTTTGTCTTATTTATTTATTTAACCAGTAAGAAAATGAGAGAGCAGACAGACAAAGGGGTTTCCAACAATCTGTTGGTTGCAGGCTATTTGGACCATTTTATTAGGTTTGTTCCTTATTGTAGTGCCCTCACCTATATCACATGACAACTATTTTTAAGTTTTACTCTTGCTTTCACCAATTTGATCAGTTTATTTTCTCTGGAGCCAGAGGAAACATTTAGTCTCATTGACATTATCATGCTTCAGGGTGCTATGGGCAAAAGCCTGATATATGTTCTGTTGTATCCATCATCAGTCATGGGTCGGGTCATCAGTATCCTGAGTCAGTTACAGCTTTGTTTAAAAACCTTGAGAACTAATATTTTGATATTATTAGTTCCTCCTGCACCCTCCAAGAACTCACGTTTTACCAGATGGCATTTTTGATTGTGTTCATGCATAGGGATGAGTTATATACGTTTTTGTTACTATTGTGGCTGTAGTGACCCAGATCAGAGAGCTCTCGTGGTTTGGTGGAAAGAGCTTTCACCTTGGAAACTTGTCTTGTCGTCTAATTCTGGTATTCAAAGAATTAGAAGGCCTCAAAACTCCAAGCTCCAATGTTATCGACTACTCAGCTTTTGTATAAATTTTAAAATAACTAACTAACTAGTGTTCTGTTTCTTTTGCTCTCATAATATGAATGAAAATTTGTTGCACAAGATTTTATGACCTTGTGAATATGGGAATATTTTGCTAACTGTAAAATGCATTATAGATAGATATACTGTACTAAGGTAATGCTCACATTAATTAGCTCATAATGAATTATACATTCATCATTAATTCTTGTCATTTTTTTCTGTTAAAATAGGGTCTTACTCTGGGGACTAGGCTGGCCTTGAACTGAGAGGAGTCCTCCTGCCTCAGCCTTCTGAGGACTGAGACAGTATTATTATTTTTTTTTAGAAAATCCTTGTTATATACTAAACTTTTAGAACTGTCTCTTATCTAGTATATTATGCATACTTATGTTTTTTAAAATTTATTCATCTTTGGCAGTACTGAGGTTTGTGCCCTGAGGTGCTCTACCACTGCACTACATACTCAGCCCTTTTGATATTTACTTTGAGATGAGGTCTCTCTAAGTTGCCTGAGCAGTACCCCAACCTGAGATCCTGCCTCAGCCTCCAAGAGTCATCAGGATACAGCTTGTATCCAGTATATTTTTTAATTTTAATTAATTATTTAAATAAAAGGTTTGTATTCACTGAAACCAATCTAAACTCTATAAATTAAAAATTGAAAGTAATCCTTTACCTCAAGCCCTACAAGTTCAACTCCCAGACATAAGCAGGAGATACTAACTTGCTATTTTAAATGATTGATATCACTAATAGCTAATGTTCACCTAATACTTGGCTATTAATCAGCTTTTGCTACAAACACCTTATTCATGAGTTAATTTTGATGCTTATGATCCTGCAGCTTCAGTATGTTGTCCTCATTTTTTATGTGTGCAAACTGAGGCGCAGAGATGGGAAGCCATTCTCGCCACATCACACAGCCCTAGGCAGGCGTCTGAGTTGAGGCAGTCTGGCCGTTCAGACTTTGTCATGGCAGTGACACGTTTCTTTAGCTCCCTTTTCCCATGAGTGTGTAAAGATCTGCATAATCTTAGTACCTATAGAACATTCTATGGTCTGTCTTTTAATTTGTTTATCACTTCCCAGTTTATGAGAATTTTAAACTGTTCTGGATTTTCATTATTAAAAATAAATGGCAAGTGGGGGGTGGTAGTGCACACCTGCAGTCTCAACACTTTGGGAGGCTGAGGCAGGAGCATTACAAGGTCAAGTGCAACCTGAGATATTTAGCAACTTTTATGACCTTGTCAATGAAAACTTTAAGAAGGTAGGGGCTGAAGATACAGTTCAGGGCAAAGACCCAGCGTTCAATCCACAATACCACACCAAAAAAGGAAAGAAGTTCTCTCCTACCAACTGCTTTCTTTAGCTTGGGTGGAATTTGGAAAATGTTTTCTACTTTCGTAGATTTCCATACTTTGTCATATTTTACCAATTTTATACTTAGCAAAACTAAAAAGAAATTTATTTTTAAAATATAAAATTGAGCTTTGTAAGTTAATGCCATCTTTCTGTTTTATTTTGTGCACCTCTCTGCTGTACCACGTATCTCTAGTAACTACTAACACCAGGCATCTGGGTTGCACTAATCCACTGCATTAAGTGCACGTTCATGCGGCATTCCTACTGAATTTGCGATTTCAGTCAGTGAAAACAAGATTTTTCTAACCTCCTCTTGGGTTAGACAGGAAGCTGGGTAGGAGTAGACGTTCCTCATCTCCACTCAGCCTTTTATCTCAGTCCCAAGAGGAGGTAGGAGCTGCTAGATATCCTAGCATGGCTTGTAGGCCCGTGTTGTAGTGAATTTGCATTTTTGGTTTCAAGTCCTTATGAATATGCTCTGCCCTTCTCCTTGCAAGCAGGGGCTCCTTGTCTGCACCAGGCCAGGGGACAGCAGGTGGCCTGCTGGCCCCAAAAGCTTTCTGCATGAATTACTATGTATGGTTTTTGCACATTGAAACTTGGCATGTGTGTGTGAGCATGCACACACACACATACACACACACATAGTTCCCCTCCTCTCTCCTGCTACACACTCTGTGTTCCATTAGAAACCATCTGGATTCTTGGTGTGGATGTTGGGCCAAAGCCAGGCTTTCTTCAGAGAATCACCTAGTTGCCATTATCAGACAACACACTAGAACAGTAGTTAGCACTGGCTAGGGCATGCCTTCCTATCAGTGGCGGGCTAAGGAACACCTCCTCATTAATCTTTAAGGTCCTAGTCTTGCCTAGGGACACACCTCTCTAACTCTCAAACAATAGCCACAGTCAAAATAGGAGCTCATAAAGCTCATAAATCTCCAACTCTCACACAGGTGCAGAAACACCTCTAAGTGACATTTGACCACAGACAAACTCATTACCTACTCATGCACATGGGTTGCATCTCATAGCCACAATGCTAACAGAATTGTGCAGTTAACACAGAGGACATGACATAGTATGAGCTTAAAAACATCCAGGACAGCCCTCTGGCCGGGACTTGGACTCTATCAAAACTAAAAGACCCCTTTTCCTTGTCCTCGGGGACACTCGTGGGCCTTTCCACAGGCATGCTCCAACTCCGCTGCTTTTCTGCTCTTCATAAATATATGCTTCTGCTGCCTTTCCTGTGTGTCTTGTCCAGTTCTTGGTTTGGAACACCAAAAACCTAAAAAGAAGCCCCACGGGACTCTCCATCTGTTAACAACACCACATCCTGCCTTCCAGAAAAAGCCTCCTCTCTTATCACCTTCCATTTTCTAGGCTTTCTTTCTCCAGCTCCAACTCCATATAGCCAGCTAAATACACCCATAGTGCCATTCCAGGAACTATCTGTAGCTTCCATCATCTTCAGGATAAAGTATGTACTCCATGGATGGCAAGCAGAGTTCTTCGTGATGTGTCCCTGACTTGTGTGCTCAATCTTCACCTTTTCCACACACGTCCCACCTTCTTCTATTCCTCTAACACCAGGGTTCTAAACCTAACTTGCTTTATCATTCATCTCTGTCTTCCTTAGGCAGTTCTCTCTGACTTCTCCACTTATCCCTTAGGTGATGCCTTCTTATGCCTCATTAAACAATTTGAGTGTCATTTCTACTGAGAAGACTATTTTGAGTCTACCTTAACCACTATTACCCCATTCAGCCCAAGGTGCTCTCATATAGAAACTATACTAACATTGAATAGTTTCTTCCGGCTCCTGTCTCTTCCTTTACTGCATTCTGTGCTCCTTAAAAGCAGACTCCGGTTTTACGCCAATGACTACCCTAGTTTCATAGTTTCCAGTAAATAACAAGCATCAAAATTATATCCGGCAATTCTACTCATAGGTATCATCTCAACATTTGCAAGATACGTAAAAGAATGTCAACAGCAGTGTTCTTTGTATTCATCCCAAACCGGCAATAACTTTAGTCATAGAATGAAATTGTAAATCATGGCATTTTAGAATAAGTAAATCCATACAATACTGAAAATGATTCATACAACTACATTCGACAATGTGATGCTAAGTGAAAAAAAAAAGACACAAAATATCAGTGATATACAATTCCATTCATATAAGCACAAAGGTAGGCAAAATTCAACCATGACAGTAGTTCCTTGAAGGTACAGAGTAACTGAAGGGGGCAACTGGGACCAAAATAATGCTCTATTTCTTAGTCTAGGTGCCGGATACATGGACATTTTCACACTGAAAATTTAAATTGCTGTCTATTAATGATTTGTGCACATTTCCAGATCTTAAACTTCTATTAAATTTTTAATTTTGAGAAGTTTGGTTTGTGAACCATGTTTCTCTGTGACATTTAGGACAGTGACACAAATCAAGAGTGCAGATTTGACTGAAGTGAAATGCCAGCTAGATCAACGCTCTTTTCACTCTCAGAACAGTATCCCATGGCAGGAAGGAAAATTCTAACAAAAATTTCCTCAGAGAGTAGCATTTGCTTTAAGAAATGCTCTGCTCCATGATGTCACAGGTGTTCTTCAGGTAGTTTGATTTCTCAACTTGAATTTCAGCAAGCTCAAATAATTTTGGAATTAATCAGGGTATAAGTAAACACATTAGGATTGGAATTTCACTCTTCGCTCATTATCTCAGCTTTTAAGGCTCTGTTACCAAAGGGTGTAATCTAATTGCCCTGCACACACCATCCAGTCTTCCACACATGTTATTGATTCACACTTTATCACTACAGTTCAACACTGTTTTTTCCTTTTTAGGACAAGGATGGTGATTAATTACCTAAGTGAACATCTCTGAGCTGGTAAGATTTTTCCCTTCAAATTTTTAGAAATCTAAAAATACTAGACTCTGGGACATTTAAAAAGCAACACATTTCATGTTCTTTAAACAAACAGATAAATGTGGGGAAGGAGCCCTTGTGTTTGAAAAGGCATCAGCAGCTGCCGTCTCTGCACCCTGTCTCCTGGAGCCAGCACAACCGTGGCAGCAGGAACTCGCTGTATTTCTCTCTCACATTTCCTAGTAAAGGCCTTTCAGGAGACACGGATGGAAATTCTTTCGCCACCTTCTCATTTCACATTTCCTGCACTTTGTGTCAGGCACTCTTTTTGACCCTTGACATGTATAAATTCCGAATCCTCACAATCACCCCACGAATTAGATTGCACTGCTATTTCCATTCTACAGATGAGGATCCCGAAGTTCGTAGTGGTATTATGTCTCCTTAATCAGGTTAGAAGTTCCACTTACCACCTCTTTGATGTACAGTGCTCACTTTTCTCTTTCACGGCACAAGGTTCAGGGCCTTGCTGTTGGTCACTGCTTAACTAATTTCTGTCCATTTACTGATGTCCTTAATGGTACTTCAGAGCATTAAAATAGAATTTAGGAAACACTTGAGGTAATCAGACACTTCACCTTTTTACTTCTGTCAATATGGGGGACTACAGTGGAGTGGGAGGGGCTGATAAAAACCGAAATACCAGAAATAAATATCGGTTTGTGTGGTGGATAGATAACTGGTGGTCAACTTGTAATACCAGCTGAACTTAATCAGTGTGGTGCTGAGAGTGAATGGCCCACCTGAGGACCTTTGCCAGCATAAAAAGGAGACCTGAAGAGGAAGGTTTGAGTGTTATTGGTTCTCCATGGTGTTGTTGGTTCTCCCGTTGCTGTTGGTTCTCCTGGAGGAACTTGTCTAGATTCTTTCCTGATATGAACCTAGCTGTTGTCATCATCAGAGAAGCTCAGGACCTCGTTGTCACTAAGAATGGTTGAGGTTCACTTTGGGGGGCTCTGGTCTTTACTGCTTCCTGGTTCCAGAGGGAAAGATGGTATGCTGTTCAATCTCCAGGAGAAGCTTGTCACGCTTCTTAATATGAACTCAGCTGTTCTCAACATTGGAAGGGCTTGGGACCTCATTTTTGCTGAGGATGACTAGGTACTTTCTTGGGGAGCTCTGGTCCTTACTTTGGGCATTGCTTCTTGACTCTAGAGCAGAACCTTCAACCTATTGGTACAGATCCTTCATCCCACTGGCACAGACTTTCTGGCTTCCACCTCAGATCTTTGGGCCTTCTCAGCGCAGATCTGTGAAACAGACTTGCATATTGCCATGGGCTCTAGGCCTCCAGTTGAACTCGTGGGGATCACTGTCATGGGCTCTAGGTTTTCAGATGGTCTCATGCAGGATGTTGCTGTGGGATCCAGGCCCTCAGCTGGATTCTTTGGGTCTTAGTGTGTGCATAGATTTCCTGGTCACGACTTGAGGCCATACTCATAAGCGAAATAAATCAAACCCACATGTGTAAATATATTGTCTCCCTAGTGTAAGAACCTGAAAAAGTATATATGATCCAAAATCTGTAATAAATACTATGTAAGGGTAAAAAACAGCTCGAAGAGCAAAAGTAACTGGGAAGGGAAAAGGGGGAAAGAGGGAAGGGAAAAAGAAAAGATATAAGTTTGTATATATGTATATGTAAGATAACTAAAACAAACACACTGCTGAATGTATTCATTATTGAGAAAGAACAGTTAACACTCATATGATTAGATCAATTTTACATGTCTATATCTGTTAATATAAACAACCATTTTAAAGATAATGATACGCAATATTGCAACCATTGTCAAGTTTCTATTATCCTGTTTTGTAAACCTGTAATGTTAGTATTGTGCATTCACTCTAGTGGTTTGTTTGTCTGTTCTGTTTTTTGTCTTTGTTATATGTGTCTTTTTTTTTTTCTGCTTAAATAAAAAAAAAGATTTCCTGCACTTTTTGTATTTAACTCTTCGGGTGACCATCATATAATAATACTATAAATTATGTGTCTTAGACTGTCTTGTTCTCCTTGCCATCCCTGACTACAACAGTTGGTATGTACTAATGCCAGAAACTGTGACTGAGTCTCTTAAAAATTTCAGCCCCCCCGCCAGCAAGATGTTGAAGGAGGACATAAAATGCCTTCAATATCATCAAATAAATCAATGAAGGTTTTGTAAAACCCTTCTCAGGAGGAGGCAAACTGTTTGGTCTAGGTTATAAAGGTAATGTTGATTTAACTTGCTCAAGGAGATGAATGAAATGTGAACATTTCAGGAAATTGTCTATGAATGTTTTTTTCTTACAACCACTGCTCCATACCCTCTGCTTCAGATGATTCTCCTTTTACCTTCATCTAAAAGCTGCATCAGTGCTACGGGAGAGCACTTACTTACATCCTACCAAGCTAGCAAGCCCAGGAATAGCCTTTGGAAACCCCAGTCCTATACGCAATCTGGAGCTTGCAAAATTGAATTTCCAATGGGGAAAATGAAATGCAAACTCCTTTGCATGATTTATGAAGCTGCATACAACGCAGCCTCAACTTGCGTTTCCAGATCTAATTTATTGCCCCCCTCAGCATCTTCCTGCTTCATTCAAACCAAGATGTCTAAAGTTCCATGAATGTACTCAGTGCTTTCTCTCACTGAGATCTTGTAGATGCTTTCTGAAATTCCTCCTTTTTCTCTTCTCTTTCTAGCGGTTCTTTGAGGATATCACTTTTCCTGTGAACCCTGCCCAATTTTACCTAACAATTAATCTTAGTCAATACTAGGTTTCCAAAGAAACTTGCTTAAATCGTATTTTATTATTCCCTTTGTTAGCTTCTCTAATTTTTCTGCCAAACTGTGAGGTGCTCCAGGGTAGAAAGTGCCTTGTTTATCTTTGTAGTCCCACACCGGGAACATAGTCTGACCTGAATTTATTTTTTTTACCAAGTATTTATAGAGTCCTTCCTGCACTGGCACAGCAAGCAGGGACAATTCCTATCCTGTGATACTAAGGTTAAAATCTCCAACCCCCAAAAAAGAAAATCATGAACTACTCTACAGCTGACCTAAATTTGTTTCCACTATTCTCTGAAAGCCATCCTGTGTATTTGGATTACTCTATATGGTTTAAGGTAGAAGAGGATGACCCAGGTAATAGGTTGAATCACAAACTGATTCCATGAAACTCTTTTTTTCCTAACACAGTATTTCCCAGATTTGAAAAACTCCAAAGGAAGTTATGCCTGTATGTTGTCATTTATTCCAAGTATCTTCTTTTGTTTCTGTAATACTTGTCATGCCAAAGAATATCATACAATTATGCTCAGCATTTGGATCTCTTACTTTACCCACCAACATAATGTGTATGCCTTACAAATGAAATAGAACAATCCAGGAGAACCTGATTATACTACAGAAGAGATAAAAGTAAAGTCAGAAAGGAAAAAAGCTTAGTCTTCCTTAATGACCTCACATGAATATGACATTAAGAACTAAGTTACTGAATTTTATTGTCATTGAAAGGATCTGTTTTTGTGCGGTCATAGTAAATATTGTGTAGGTCTGATCTTATTTCTGGACTTCCAGAGCTTTTAATCAGACACATATCACAAAAGGTCATAGTGTAGTCATTCAGAGCCACATGAGCACCACAAAAATGTGAAAACAATTCCACTAGTGGAGTTCCAAGACTGTGTTAAGCAATGGAAACATTTCGGATGTAAAAAGTGGAAATCGTATTTGAAAAGTTATTTTTGCATTTCATTGAATATAGTCATACATTAATCAATCTGAAAGAGTTCATGTCATGAGAGGTAGCAACAAATCTTGAGGAATAAATATTATGATACTGTAAAGTATCTGTCTTAAGGGGCGCCTCTCTAATATTTTTTTTGGCAAAGAATTATAGACCCTTCAACAGGTCTGGGAGTTCGAAGTCTCTGAGGACTCAAGGTTCTCAAATTCTGCCACCTACATATCCTCAACCCAGGTCTAGTGGTCCCAGTTTTTCCCTAGCAAGGCCCTGACTTCAGATTATGAGATTTAATAAGGCTACATATTAAACCTTCTCTGCAATTTGGCTCTCACCATCAGGTCCTGGTCTGATTTTCAGGCAAAACCGTTGTCTTCTGACTGCAGTAGTCAACGATCTCTTTGAGTTTGTACATTATACCCTGAATTAAATGTTGATTAGCTTAAACCTCCTAACTTCATAACTCTTACAATTGCCATTAGTATGCCATCTCTAATGCTCTGGCAAGTCTATGAGTGCCAGTATCCATTCCATCCTTATTGGCCACTGATGAGTTTCCTAGCAATTTGTGATGTTGCAGCACGTCAGGGTATATCACTATTCCATTTCTCTCCTACAAAGAGACCCTTCTTTTGGTATTTTAATAATATCTAATTCCAGAAGCATCTTTTAATTAAAATTATCTTATGTCAAAATCAAGACAAAATACCAAAGGATTCAGAAACCAGTACTCCTAGGTATTTGTCTACTTGCTTATGTTTTACAAACTGAATAATAAATGTAGTTTTAGTTAACTTTCCCATTTCTGGTACATAATTGCAACACCCACAATTTAAAGAAAGCAAGGTTTGATTTGGCTCATGGTTCTGGGGATTCAGTACATGACTGGCTGACTCCAAGGCAGAAATCTCATGGTAGAGTAAGGCTGCTCTCTTCATGGCAGTCAGGGAGCAGAGAGGAAACAGTGCCAGAGGAAGAGGCACAGGACCATAGACTTTGGCTTATGGTTTCAGTCTGTGGTTGACTGACAGCAAGGAAGAAATGACATGGTAAGAAGGCTTGGATAGAGGACAGTTGCCCATTCTGTGGCAGCCAGGAAGCAGGGAAAATCTGGAGACAAGAATACACTTTTCTAAGTCATGCCTCCAGTGACATATCTTTTACTATGCCCCACCATCCAACAGCATACTCAGTCAATGAACTCATCAATGGATGAATTCATTTATGATGACTGCAGTGCTCATATGCTTCAATCACCTTCCAAGCCTAAGAGGCTTTTTGAGGGACATTTTAGGTCTAAACTATAACAACCAAAATTCCATGTCCAGGTTTGCCATTTCTTGCCTCTGTGTGCCTCAACAATTAAATCTCTGAGGCTCACTTTTCTCATATCTTAAAGAAATGATCAGAAAACACTCCAAATCATTCTAACCTTCCTTGTTTATGTTTCTTTTATCCCTTCAGGCCAAATTCTCTTCCTTTGCCACAAATCTCTATTGCTTTTCCTAAACCTGAAATACTGTTCCTGCTCTGTGGTTAGCTTCTAATTCTTCAAGTCTCAGCTGAAATGTGACTTAAATTCTAGGGAGTCCTTCACAGCTCTGTCTAAAGTAAATTATCTCATAAGCTTCACTATCCATGCATACTATCATATGATTTCTCAAATATATATATATATATATATATATATATATCTGTGATATATTATGTTTGTATACAGAATTTGTTGCCTTGTACATGCCGCTAGAAACAGACCTTTTAAAATAAAATTCTGGTTCAAGGCTTGGCAAACAGAAATGTTTGTTAAATAAACATCTGAACCTCATTGAACTTGAGATATTAATGATGTAGTATATGTGAAAAACATTTTAATTATATGGCTATCTGAACTGTATTCTAGATGCAAATGATATTTCATAGTGGTCAGAACCAAAATAATAGCTCTATAAATTTTATGGATTTATAGTATCTAATAATGCATCAAATACTCATGTTCATAATTCTTGCAATATTTTGTTTAAGTGTGTCATATATGCTATCTTTTGTAAATGAATTATATGTAAAAATTGGTCTGTGAAAGCTTTACACAATTTGAGAACTCTAAATGTGTAAATGATTACATATAAAGTGAGTAATAACTTTCCCCTTTGTCCATCAGCCACCATTTGTAATATTTCTTTGATTGTGGGCTTAAGAAGAGCAGTGTAGGATTGAAATAAATGAACCTCTGAACTGCCAATCATGCAAGTGTCCACCAGCTTTGAGCTCTCCTTAATTGAGAATTGGATATGCATGAGAATACACTACTTGCTACTCTCATATGATTTATATCCATAATCAGAAAAATGTGATGCATAAAGTTCAGGTGCAGATTGACATTCTCCATCCTGCTGAAAAGGAAATGAATCATGACCTTTCAAAGCCACAAGCAATCACTTAAAGTCCATTTTCTTCTTAGCCACCTGGAACAGCAAATCAAAAAAGCACATATGGAAGCCTCCTGTTTTGAATTGCAAAGTGATATCCAAAACATCTGAGTATTATACACAGAGATAGAGCAAAGAAAAATTAATCAAGCTGTAGATTTTTAAGAGAAATTTGGCTTGCATCTTTTATACATTAAGTGAAGGAAGTGTTCTTTGTGACTAAGATTCTTTCATTAGTTGAATTTTAATGTCTTTTGGAGCCATAGTAGGAAAGACATAGAATTGTGGGAATGTCAGTTTCTAAAGCTCATGATCAATAGCAAGTTCAACTCTTTGTAATAGTGCACTGGCTCTCACAAGCACAGGACTTGTTTCTAGTACTTTATTTAATAATTGTCCTAGACTATATCTTAGTAGATTATTTCTATAGGAATACAGGAAGTATGATATAATTTAAGGATTCAATAATTGGGGGTTTTTGAAGTTTCATCACTTTACATTTCATATGAGGTCCAGATATGAAAGAATATAATTGGTAATTCTTTTTTGAGTACCCATAATGTGCCATGTTCTACTGACTGTATTAATTCTCATTTAGGCTTCTCTCTAACACTCTATGATTTTTCAAAAGTGACAAGGAAACTGAGACAAATCAAAACTGAGGAAATGTAAATAATGCAGCATGAATGCAAACCCATCTCAAGCAGGTTTCCAGGCTCATACTCTTTCTACTCTGCATACTACCTACTTTCTGTTTGAAGTCAAATAAACATCAATCTTATCAGTGTTAAGGCCTGTGCTTAATAGGAAACAGGTTGGACAATGGACATGCAAAGAATATTTCCTATTTTTGACCCTAAATCAGTTCCTCAGAGTTTCATGTTAGGGGCTCACAGGATTGCCTGTTGATATTTCTAGCCAAGATGTCAACATCTTTAGCTCCTCTGAATCTGCTTTCTGCCACTGAAGATGGTCAGGTGCTGAGGGTGTTGCCCCACTGGAGACAATACCCTGGAGATTTCTGAAGCAGGAATCTCATCAGTAGGGTTGCTCTTGAAAGTGATCTCTTAACCAAAGTTGCCTCCTCGTCATGCTTTGTCTTCTCTCCTATCAATGAATCCTCTTGGTAGCAAATAATCCCTCCAACACCTTGTAAGGCAAAATTGTTGGCACAGTCTTTAATAAGGTCTTCAGTCTCAATAAATTATTGTGAGTAAAGCCACATAGCTCTTTGGAGGAAATTATTACAATTCTTATAGAAATTTGTACTCAATACCATATTTTCACTGCTCCTCCAACCCTGTTTTACATTGCTGGAGGTCAAGAGTTACTCATCTTCCCCCTAATTAATTTCCAGTGGGTATTATTCTCCCCCTGAAGACAGGAATAGGGAACTACTTACTATCTTCTGAAAGGATCTGAATTCAGATTTACAAAGATAGGATGAGTTCAAATTTCAGACTGTCCCTTCTTGGGCATAGGAGTGTCTAATCAATTTTCAAAGAGAACCTAAAAAGTTTTGGATAAAGGCAAAGGTTGACTTATAATTCCAAGGAGTTGTATGAGAGAGCATGTTGGGAGCAAATCCTTCAGCTTTCATTTAATTATCACTCTATCACTCCCTAATTAACCCTGCAACGAAGAATGATAAGCCTTCCCCAGCAACCTCTGAACCAAATAAAGATTTCTGAGGAATGAAATGAAGTGACTGCTAATTTTAAGCCATTGTTTTAACTGAAAAATACAACTTCAACCCAAAAGAGCCTGATTGTCATCTGGATCCTTCTGTATGACTCATCTGTCATTAAACTGTACTGTCTAAGAAATTATTTTTAAAATTTATTCAGAGACTATATCATCAGTTCAATGAGAGACAGATATCACGAACTACATTTGTTGTATTATCTGTAACGTTTCACACAGTAATTTTCTAGGCAGTGGCTACTCTGAATATTTTTAATTAACTCAGATACTTTGTGGTTTATACAAAATAATTTCTCATGATGCAAATTGTACAGATATAAGGTAGTCAAGAGCAGACATACTAAGATCCATCTAGTTACTGAGTATATAGGCCACTGACACTTAAAATACCAAAGTATTTGTGTTACAGAAAGCACATCTAATCAAGAATTTATCTAACACCTGCAGTTTTTATTTAATGATTCAGTGCAATTTGATATCCAAACCTTGGAATTTATTTAAAAATTCAAACCACATTAGAGGCCTATCACTGAACATACTTTTCTGATTAATAAATTACAGCACAAATGAAGCAAGTTTTCAGTTAATGAGCTACTAATAGATCTATCTATAAAGACTAATTACAGCTAATACACAAATTAGTTACACTTCAAGTTTATTCTTTTCATATTTACATTAATTTGTTTCTTTTCTCTTAATCAGCTAAATTTCATCTAAAAAAATTGTAGAGCTACGACTTCCAGAATGGCAGTAAAAATGCTCTGGAGATATATTTCTCTACGAAGCAAGCTGAACTAGTAGTCATTTTTAAAAAGCCAGCAACTATATAAAGTCTATACGAAATCCTTAAAGTCATACAACAAGTGAAGAAACATTTATTCAAGAAAATCTACACAGTCGACTAATCTTCACAAAGACATTGAGAATATGTAAGGGGAAAGAATTCTATTTAGTGAATAAATGGTGTTAGACTGGATATATACATACAAATTTTTTTTAAAAAGTTAATGAAAGAGGGAGAGGAAAATGCACCTTTATTTTAGATGCAAAAATGATCTAAAAATGAATATTAAAGATTTAAATGTAAGATATGAAAAATAAAACTCCTAGAAAAAAAATAGGAAAGAAGTTTCTTGGCATTGGTCTTGGCAATATTTATGGATAGGGCAACAAAAGAAAGTACGAACAAAAGGGATTACAGCTTTTTTAAAATGCTTTTTTAGATGTGGTCTCACTAGGTAACTCAGGAAATCCCTTTTAGGTCAGGTTAGCCTTGAACTCACAATGATCCTCCTGCTTCTTCCTTCTGAGTGTGATAACAGACGTGTGCCACTGTGCCCTGCTTTCTTCATGGTAAAAGAAATTAAACTAAATGCAAAAGTGATCTTCAGAAGGAGAAAATATTAGCAAAGTATATGTCCAATAAGAAATTAATACTCAGAAAAAGGAACTCATACAAGTGAACAACAAAATAATAATAATCAGTTTTAAAGTAGACAAAGGAAGCCAAGAGATACAAGTACCACATGATCTCATTCATAGGCAGAATCCAAAAAACTGAACTCAGAGTGATAGCGAAACAGTGTTTCCCAGAAGCCAGGGAGAGCAGGGGAAAGGGCAGACTGGGAAGAAACTGGTTAACAGTTATAAAGACCTAGCCACAATAGAGGAATAAGTTCTAGTGTTTTATTATCATGATTATAGTCAATACTATTGTGTTGCAGAATCCAAGATAACTTAAAAGAGGATTTAGAATGTTCATACCACAAATGATAAATAAATAACCTAAATGTCTTGAGTTGATAAACTCACAATATACAAATGTCCCAAAATGTCACACTGTACCCCCTGAAGATTTATAATTCTGTCCATAAAAAGTAAATACAAAAACCTTTTTAAAAATTAAAAAGGCCAAATAGATATTTTTATGGATATATTTTTCATCATTTGCATGTCTTCCTTGGAAAAATACTCATTTTGTGGTTTAACTTCTTTAGGTTCTATACAGTGAATCATACAGTATCTTTCTAAGTTTCTGGTTTTCTTCATTGAGCAGAATATCATCCAGATCCATTTATGTTGTCACAAATAGCAAGAATACCTTTTTTTATTTAATTAAGTTTATTGACACATTTTAGATATATATTCATCATACGGAATTTGTACCTGTACATGATACATTTCGATTCCTCTTTTTTCCTCAATACCCTCGCCTCCCTTAAGTCCCACTTCCCCTCCTTATTTGCAAAGCTTTGTTTATAGTTCATTCTTTTCTATCTTTTCCCCCTTTATCCCTCCTTCCTTTCTCCCTTCCCCTGCCCTAGTTCCTCTTTCCTTTTCCACAATTTCTTCCCATTTAATCATATCTATTGTACATTTTGTTCCTTATTTACTCTTTCAGAAAGTTTCTCACACCAGGGAAACAATACTATGTGTATACACATGAGTCTGATTTGTTTCACTTATGAATATGGTCTCAAGTTGCACCCATTTACCTATAAAAGTCTCAAGTTTATCTTTAGGCTGAGTAGTACTTCATTGTATAAAACGACCAATCTTTTTTATCTATTCCTCAGTTGATAAATATTTAGGTTGTTTCCAAGATCTAGCTATTACAAATTGTGCTGCTATAAACATGGGTGCATATATATCACAGTGGTATGATGTTTTTAATTCTTCTAGAAAGATACCCAGAACAAGAACAGGTGGCTCAAGTGGGACCTCCAATCCTAGCTTCTTGAGGAGTCTCCTTACTGATTTCCACAGTGATTATACCAGTCTACAAGCCCACAGAGAATGGAGAAGAGCTCCTTTTTCCTCACTGCCCCACCAGCATTCATTATTGGTTGATTTCTTGATGATAGCCATTCTTTCCAGGGTGAGACAGAATCTCAGTGCTGTTTCAGTTTGTACCTCTCATATGACCAGTGATGTTGAACACTTTTTCATATATTTATCTGCTGTTTGCATTTCTTCATCTGAGAAGTGTGTATTCATCTCAGATGCCAATTTTTGTATTGGCTCTTTAAATTTGGGGAGTTTGATTTTTTTGAATTATGTCTATGTTCTGAATATAAGTTCTTTGTCTGAAGGACAACTGGCTAAAAATTTTTCTTCACTCTGTGGGTTGTCTTTATACTCTGTTAGTGATTTCTTTAGCTGTGTAAAAGTTTTTTAACCAGATGAAAAATCACAGCTACTGATTCGTTGCATTGTTTTCCATGGGATCAGGGTTTTGTTCATGAAATCTTTCCCTATGTGTATGTCTTCAAGAATTTTACCTATTCTCTCTTTCAGCAGTTTTAGTGTTTCTGTTTTACTATTTAGATATTTGATTCATTTTGACTATAGTGTATGATGAAAGACCTAGGTCCAGTTTTAGTCTTTGTCATGTAGAATGCCAGTTTTTCCAGTATCATTTATTAAAGAGGCTGTGTTTCTTCTAGTGAATGTGTTTGGCTCCTTCATCAAAGATAACATGGCTGAGTGTGTTTGCAATTGTTTATGCATGTTCTAGTCTGTTCCACTGATCCTCATATCTGTTTTTTTTTCTACCAGTACCATGCTGTTTTTATCACAGTAGCTTTGTAGTATAATTTCAAGTTAGGAATTGCAATGCTCCCTCCATTGCCTTTGTTGCCAAGAATGTTTTTGCTATTCTAGGTCTTTTCTCATTCCCAATGAATTTTAGGAATGTTTTTTCTAGTTCTGTGAGCTATGCTAATGGTATTTTGATTGAGATTACTTTAAGTGTGTATAGCAATTTTGGGAGTATGACCATTTTCACTATGTTGGTCTTTCCTATCCATGAGCAAGGGATATCTTTCCATTTTCTGTGATCTCCTTTGTTAGAGTACTGTAATTTCCAACATATAGATCTTTTACTTCCTTTGTTAATTTGATTCCTAAGTATTTCATTTTTTGGATATTATTATGAAGAGTGGGTTTCCCTAATTTTTCTTTTAGTGAATTTGTTTTTGCACAGGAATATTATTGATTTTTGATTGTTGATTTTGCACCCAACTACACTAATAAATTTTGTTATTAAGTCTGTAAGTCTGTTGGTGGAGTTTTTGGGGTTTTCCATATAGATTATCCTGTCATCCACAAATAGTGATAATTTAGCTTCTTTCTTTCCTATCCTTATTCCTTTCACTTCTTTCTCTTGTCTCATTGCTCTGGCCAATGTTTCCAGAACTATATATAATAGGATTGGTGATAGTGGACATCTTTGCCTGATTTTCAAGTAAGAGCTTTGAGTCTTTCACCATTTAGTATGATGTTGGCTGTTGGTTTGTCATAGATAGCTTTTATCAGATTGAGGCAAAGACCATCTATTTCAATTTTCTGTAGGTCTTTTTTTAATCATGAATGGCTCTTAGACTTCGTTAAAAGCTTTTCCTGCATGTATTGAGATGATCATAAGGGTTTTGTCTTTGACTCTGATAATATGTCATATTACAGTTACTGATTTACATATGTTGACCCATACCTGCATCCCTGGGATGAATCCTATTTGGCTATGGTGTATAATCTTGTGATTATTTGCTTCATTCTGCTCGGCAGTATCTTATTGAGGATTTTTGCATCTATGTTCATTGGGGAGATTGGCCTGTAGTTTTCTTTTTTGGCTGAGTCTATTTCTGATTTTGGTGTCCCGGTAATACTTGCTTCCAGGAATGATTTTAGAAGTACTGCTCCCCTTTCAATTTTGTTAAAGTATCTCCACATTAGTGGCATTAGATCTTCTCTAAATTTCTTTTGGAATTCAGCAGTGAATTCATCAAAGCCTAGACTTTTTTTGTTGTTAAGTTTCTAATTACATTTTCAATTGTATTAACTGATACTGGATTGTTTAGAATTTTTATATCTTCTTGTTTCAGTTTTTTTTTTTTTTTTTTTTTTTTTTTTTTTTTTTTTTTTTTTTTTTTTTTTTTTTTTTTTTTTTTTTTTTTTTTTTTTTTTTTTTTTTGCAGCACTGGTAATTGAACTCACAACCTCGCACCTACCCGGGCAGGCGCTTAAGCCACTGAGCCAAACTCCCAGCCCTGGGTTTTTGAGGCATGGTCGCACTGTGTAGCTCAGGCCAGCCTTGTGCTGGCATTGTAGCCCAAGCCGGCCTTGAACTCACAACGCCCCGTCTACCTCAGCCTCCCGAGTGCTGGGATTAAAGGCATGCACTACCACGCCTGGCTCAGTTTTGGCAATTCATATATGACTAGGAATCTGTCCATTTCTTCTGCATTTTCCATCTTATTAGAACACAGGTTCTTGAAGTAGATATTGATGGTCTTCTGAATTTCTGTAGGATCCATTGCAATTTTACTCTTAGTTTCCAACTGCTTGAATTTGAGTCTTCTCTCTTGTTTTTTTGATGAAGTTGGCTAGAGACTTATCAATTTTATTTAATCTTTCAAAGAACCAGCTCTTTAATTCATTGATTCTTTATACTGCTTACTTATCTCAATTGCATTAATTTCTGTTCTTATCTTTATAATTTCTTCTCTTTTACGAGCTTTGGGTTTGATTTGTTCTTCTTTTTGCAGAGGTTTGATGTTCAACATTAAATTGTTTATTTGGAAAACTTAACACCAGTACTCCTCAAACTCTTTAACGAAATTGAAAGCGAAGTAATGCTCCCTAACTCATTCCTGTAGGCAAATATTACCCTGATACCAAAATCAGAGAAAGACCCAACCAAAAAAAAGAACTATAGACCAATGTCCCCAATGAACATAGATGCAAAAATCTTCCATAAAATACTAGCAAAGACAACGCAACAAATCATCAAGGAAATTGTGCACTATGACCAAGTGGAATTCATCACAGGAATGCATGAATGGGTCAACATATGCAAATCGATGAACATAATATACCACATTAACAGAGCCAAAGACAAAAATCATATGATTACATCAATAGATGCAGAAAGAACTTTTGATAAAATCCAATGCTCATTCATGATAAAAAAAAAAAGGCTAGAGAAAATCAGAATAGATGGTCTTTACCTCCATCTGATAAAAGTTTAGTGTTTCACTGACTTTGCAGGCCTAAAGCCGGTGGTCTAATAATCTTTTCAGAGGATAACAATATACAGTGTAGCACCTATGGGGGATCTCCTTCTGAAAGTGGTAGCCATTATTGATTCCTTATTATCTTGTTTTGAAGTCCTATATCACTTTCATTGTTTTGTTTGGTTGAATTTTATTCTGTTTTGTCTTGTTTGATTTTGTTGTGTCTGATGGCATGGGCTGCTATTTGGAAGATGGCAAGATATATTATGGTAGCCATTTTGGACTTACTATTGTCTTGTTTTGAAGTTCTGTATTGTACTCATTGTTTTGTTTTTATTAGTTCTATTCTGTTCTGTTTTGTTTGATTTTTACTATGTCTGAGGGTATGGGCAGCTGTTTTGAAGACAGTGAGGGGCGTTATGGTGACCATTGTTGATTTTCCATTATCTTGTTTTGAAGTCTTGTGTCACTTGCACTGTTTTGTTTTGTTTGAGTTTATTCTGTTTTGTTTTGCTTGGTTTTATTCTCTTTAAAATAAAAATTATGAAAAGAAAAGAGCCATTTATGACAAACCAACAGCCAACATCATACTAAATGGACAAAAATTGAAAGCTTTCACTCTAAAATCAGGAACAAGACAAGGATGTCCACTATCACCACTCCAACTCAATATAGTTTGGAAACATTAGCCAGAGCAAGTAGACAAGAGAGAGAAATAAAAGGAATAAGGAAAGGAAAGGAGAAAGCTAAATTATCATTATTTGCAAATGACATGATACTCTACATAGAAAACCCAAAAACTACACCAACAGACATCTAGACTTACTAAGCAAATTCAGCAGTGTATCTGGGTACAAAATCAACACTCAAAAGTCAATAGTATTCCTATACACAAACAACAAACTCATTGAGAGAGAAATTAGAGAATTGACACCCTTCGTTCATTCAAAAAATGAAATACTTATGAATCAATCTAACAAAGGGCGTAAAAGTTTTCTACATTGAAAATTACAATACTCTGAATAAAGAAATCAAGGAAGAATTCAGAAAATAGAAAGATATCCCTTTCTCATGGATAGGAAAAACCAACAAGTAAAAATGGTTATACTCCCAAAATTGCTATACAAATTTAATGCAATTCCAATCAAAATACCATTATAATACCTCACTGATCTAGAAAAAGCATTCCTCAAATTCATCTGGAACTAAAAGAGACCTAGAATAGCAAAGGTAATTGTGGGCAACAAAGGTAAAGCAGGAGATACTACAATCCCTGACCTGAAATTATACTACAAAGCTTCTATAATAAAATTCACATGGTACTGGCAAATAAGCAGACCTGAGAATCAATGGAACAGAATAGAAGATGCAGATACAGCTACAAACACACTCAGCCACCTTATCTTTGACCAAGGAGCCAAACAAGTTCACTGGAAGAAAGCCTCTTTAATAAGTGGTACTGGAAAACTGGCTTAAACTAGACCCATGCCTATCACCATGCACTAAACTAAAGTAAAAATGGATCAACGATGTAAATATTAAGATGGAAACACTAAATCTACTGAAAGACAAAGTAGGTAGAAGTCTCGAGGATGTAGGGGTAGGTAGAGAATACATGCACAAAAATCAAACTTCATGGGAAATCTTTGAAGAGTCAACAAATGGCATCTCATCTTATTGAAATGTTTTTACACATCCAAGGAAATCACCAATGGAGTGAAAAGCAAACCCATGGATTGGGAAAAGATTTTTACCTACTGTCACTCTGACAAAGAACTTCTATCCAGAATATATGAAGAATTGAAAAATATCAGGTCCCTGAGTTCAAAGACCCAATCCACAAATGGGCATTTGATATTAATACACAATTCTCAGATGAAGAAATACAAATGGTAAATAAATATATGAAAAAATGTTCAACATCACTGGTCATTTGAGAAATGCAAATTAGAACAACACTGTGCTACCATCTCACTCTAGAAAGAATGGGTAACATCAAGAAATCAATGAACAACAAATGCTAGAGGGGCTGTGGGGAAAAAAGAATCCTTCTACAATGTTAATGGGAGTGTAGGCTGGCAAAACCATTGTGGAAATCAGTGTGAAGATTCCTCATAAAACTAGGATTAAGAGTTTTCATTTGACCTAGATAGTCCCCTTCTGGGTATATTCCCAGAAGAATTGAAAACATCATACCACAATGATATACGTGCATGCATGTTTATAGCTGCACAATTTGTAATAACAAGATGTTGGAAACAACCCAAATGCCCATCAGCTGAGGAATGGATAAAAAAAATATATGGTATTTTTGTACAATGGAGTACTATTCAGCTATAAAGAAAGTTAAACTTGAGGCTTTTATAGGTAAATGGATGTAACTAGAGATCACACTCATAAATGAAATAAACCAGACTCACATGTATATATACCATATTGTCTCACTAGTGTAAGAAACTGAAAGAGTAAACAAGATCCAAAAGTTACAATAGATATAGTGAAAGCGAAAGAAACTGCTCAAAGTGAAATCATATTGTTTGATCAGTTTTGCATGCCTGTCTTTTGTAACCAGAGCAAGTATTTTGAAAATAACAATATGCAACGTAACAACCGTTGTTAAATTCCTATCATCATATTTTGAAATCCTGTATTACTATTGTTTTTGTTTTTGTTGTTATTTTCATTTGGTTTTAGTTGTTTCTTTTATTTGTTTGTTTGATTGCTTTTTGATTTTTCTCTGCTATTTTTCTCTTTAAAGTAAAAAAATAATTGCTTATTTGATCTCATTCTGTTTTCCTGATATGAGAATTCACTGCTATAAATTTCTCTCTTAGGACTGCTTTCACTGTGTTTGATAAGTTTCCATATGTTGTATAGGATTTTAACTGTAGATACAGTTTAATTTCTTCTTTGATTTCCTCTGTGAACCATTGATTGTTTAGGAGGGTATTGTTTATTTTCTATGTGTTTACATAGTTTTTGTGGTTTCTTTTGCAATTGATTTCCAATTTTATTGTACTATGGTCAGATAATATGCATGGGATAATTTCGATTCCCCTGCATTTTCTTATTCTATGTCCTAATACATGGTCTATTTTGTAGAACGACCCATGTGCAGCTGAAAAGAATGTGTACTCAGATTTGTGGGGTGGAACACTCTGTATACATCAACTATGTCTGTTTGTTCACAGGCGTGGTTTAAATTCTGCAATGTCTTTGTTGATTTTTTGTCTAGTTGATTTACTTAATTGTGAGAGTGGGGCATTAATTTTCCCCATTACAAAGGGAAAAGGAAAAGATATAAATCTGTATATATGTATATGTAAGATAACTAAAAAAAAACACACTGCTGAAAGTATTCGTTATTGAGAAAGAACAATTAATACTCATATGATTGGATCAGTTTTACATGTCTATATCTGTTAATGTAAGTAACCATTTTAAAGATAATGATATGCAATATTGCAACCATTGTCAAGTTTCTATCATCCTGCTTTGTAAACCTGCAATGTTACTGTTGTACATTTACTCTAGTCGTTTGTTTGTCTCTTTTGCTTGTTGTCTTTGTTATATATGTCTTTTATTTTCTTCGCTTAAATAAAAAAAATTTTTTCCCCATTACAATCGTGTTAGTACCTATTTGATTTTTCATGTCTATTAATATTTGTTTCATGTAGTTGGGTGCACTGATATTTGGTGCACAATGTTTATGCATCTATTTCTTTTTGTTGGCATCTTCCCTTAACAAGTATCTGGTGATGTCGTTTGTCTCTTTTGATCAGTCTTGGCTTGAAGTGCACCTTGCATGCAAATAAAATAACAACCCCTGCTTTTTTCTGGGATCTTGTATGGAGTATTGTTTTCCATCCTTTGACTTTCAGTCAATGAATTTCTTTTTGAGTTAAATGCATTTTTTGAATGCAGCATACTGTTGAATTTTGCTTATTGATTCATTCTTTTAATCTGTGAATTGAGGTCATTTACATTGATGGATGCAACAGACATGTATTGGCTTATCTTTTACTTATTATTTTGCTCTTTTTGGTTTCCTGTCTTTACCCTCTATTTAATTGCTTGCCTTGCCTATTGTCTTCTTTCTATTGGTGTTCTTGTGCTTGTGCTTTCTCTTTCTAATATATCCTTCAGAGCATTCTGAAAAGCTGGTCTGGTGGTCATGAATTTATTAAGTTGTTCTTTGTCATGAAAGAATCTTATTTCTACATTGATTTTGAAAGATAGTGGGATATATCAATCTGGTTTGAGGTTGTTTTCTTTTTGGGCTTTAAATACCTCACTCCAAGCTCTCCTTGATTTCAGGGTTTGTGTTGAGAAGTGTGCTGTGATTCTGGTGGGCTTTTCTTTATAAGTGATTTGTTTCTTTTGTCTTACTGCTTTCAATATTCTGTTCTTGTGCTGA
Organism: Dasyprocta punctata; assembly: GCA_004363535.1. NCBI lineage: Eukaryota > Metazoa > Chordata > Mammalia > Rodentia > Dasyproctidae > Dasyprocta > Dasyprocta punctata. Next base: position 72,135 of record RJWM01002182.1, on the reverse strand, counting down.
ATTTCTATACTCTTGATTATTATATGACTTTGTGCAGATTTGTTTTGATCATGGCTGTTTGGAGTTCTATATGCTTCATTTATTTCTTTGTCAAATTATTTTTCCAAATTTTGGAAGTTTTCTGCCATGTAATGGTTTGTGTTTAAGTGTCTCTCCAAAGCCTCATGTAGTCATGGGAGGTGAGCCTTTCAAAGGTGGCTGAGTATAGCATTTGTGATTGGTTGATTGTCTAGCACTGGGATTGGCAGTGTGAGTGTTGCACCCACCCAGGATGGGTAGCTGGCATACAATATAAGGGAGGAAAGGAGACATGTTTCCCCTTTTACCCTTTTTGCTTTTGTCACTTGCTGCTGGCACGAACAGCTGCCCCTTAGCCATGCCACCCTGCCTTGGAATCAGGAGAGTATGGACTAAAACCTCCAAAAGCTGTAGCCTAAATAAACCTTTCCTTCCTTCATTTTGGGCATCAAGTATTTTGACTCAGCAATGAGAGAAAAGTAACCAAGATATGCCATTATTTCTGTGAAGAAGTTTTTATGGTATTTGCATCATCTCCAGTTTTCTCATTGACCCAAATCAGTCTTATGTTGTTCTTTTTTTATTCATTTTTAAGCTATTGGGTTGATTTTTCATGATCTTTGCTATTTTAAGATATTTTTCTTTTCATGGTCACTAGCTGCAATCTTGTCTTCTAGATCTGATATTCTATCCTTGCCCTCATTGAATCTGTTGTGGGTAGTATCAGTGGCTATTTTAATCTCCTAAATTTCTGTTTGGATCTGTTTCATGGATTCCATTTCTTTCCTATGTTGGGCACTCATGATTTCCTTCATTTTTCCAAGCTCTTCTATTTTTTAAAATCTGTGTCTACTCTAATGTCTTTCATTTTGATCATCATTTCTTTTTATACCAGAGAGATTATTTTTTTCTATAACCTCTTCCATTCATTTTTTTCACTTCTGTTGCTATCATTTCTGAAAATTCTGGTATTTGACTTCTGATTTCTTCTATCTTGTGCTCTGTGCTTGTCCTGGGTGAGTTGGGGATCTGGGCTTGCATTTTGCTTCTGCATCTTGTCATTTTCTATTTTTTATTCTATTTTGTTTTCTTTATTTACATTTGCTGATTTCTTATGGTAGAAAACTTTATCACTAGTACTGAGGCTTCCCCAGGAAATGTATGTTCCTCAGGGATATCTTGTACATGTAGGTGTCTCTTGGCCTTCGTGTCTATTCCAAAAACCTACCTTTCCAATCTATTAAACACGAAAAGTTGCTCTCTGTTTGGCTCAGCACTCTGTCCTCAGGTACTGCACCACATTGATGGTTTTGACCCCATTATCACAGTGTCATCATACAAGGGAGAAAAACTGATTATAACCTGTGTTCTCTACTTCTAAAAAGCTCAACATATTTCAAATAGGATAAAATCAAATAAATCCACAACCAGATAACATGAAATGCTGAAAGACAAGACAAAGAGAAAATCTTGAATGTGCCGAGAGATAAGAACTCACATAAAAGGAAATCCTCCAAATAATTAACAGCTGACTTTTCTCCAGAAGCAATGAGGTCATAAAGATTACATATTTGAAATATATTTGACACATTTAAAATGCCAAAAGAAAAAATAGCTATCAAATAGAAGTCTTCCAAAAATGAAAGTAAAATCAAATATCAGGTAAATAAAACTGATAAAATTTGTTTTTATTAGAATTTCTTATAATGAATAGTAAAAGGAGGTGACCACATAGAGCAAACCCATGTAATAGAACAAAGTACAAGAGAGGTGATTATGTAACCATAAAAGACAGTATAAATGCTTAGTTCTTCTTTTAACTTACTTTAAAAGCAATTATATGAAGTAGTATGTATATAATTACATTTGGAATCCAAAAACTTAGAAATATAATACATTTTATTATAACAGCAAGAAAGAAGATAGGTAGAATAAAGCTGTATTAGAAATGATACCATATGATCACTTAAAACTATAGGACCAGATTATAGAGAACCAGAAATAGCAAATAAAGTGGTTAATATAACAAATTTTGTAAATGTACACCCGCTTTCCTTTCTTTTTTTAACTCCTTTAAAAGGAACAAATTTAAGTAATCATCATAACACCATATGGTTGAACTTATAATATATGCAAATGTGATTTGTATTATTACTCAAAATGGACAAGAGTCAATACAGCTATGTAGAATTTTACCATATTTCACTGGAATTTGGTACAAATCTAAGTGGTATCTGAAAAATTAAGATATATGGTAAGCCTTGCAGGCATGTCTAACACACTTTTGTTGTAACACGAAATATTACAAATAAAAATTTTGTAACTTATATACATTAACTATAATACATATTTTTTATGCAGCCTAAGACAATTCCTTTTTGCTCAGTGCAGTTCAACCAAGCCATGGTGTCCAACCCAAGGGCCACAGGTTGGACACACCTGTGAGTAACTGCAAAGAAAATAGCTTTAAAAAATATAGTGAAATGTTAAACTTGAGTTACACTAGAAAATATTCATTAATACAAATCATCGTACTAACATAAGAAAAAAAAAAACCTGGCATATTGTTATGTGCTAAATTGTATCTGCCCAGAAATTCATATATTAAAGACCTAACTTTTAGTACTTTAGTCATTACTGTTTTTTATAGCAGTAATCAAGTTAAAATGAAGACTTTGGGGTGTCCCTAATCCAGTATGACTGGTATCTTTCTAGGATGTGGAAATCTGGACACAGGCAGAGGGAAGAATATGAACAGACAAAGGAATTTGGCTATCTTCAAGCCAAAGAGAGTGTCCTGGGTCAGATTCCCACAGCTCTTTGAAATAACTAAACCTACTGACACCTTGATTTTGAACATCTATCCTCCAGAATGATGAGACGACAAATTTTAGTAGTTTAAAGCAATCAATTTATGGCATTTTTTATGATAGACCTAATAAATTAACACACATATAGAAAACAAAAGGCAAAATGGCAGGTGTAAACCTAACTATATCAATAATGATATACACCATAAAAGGTAGACATTATCTGGCTGAATAAAAAATATAAGACTCAAATATAAGCTGTCTTCCAGAGACATATTTTACATGTAAAGTTATAAATTGATTCATAGTAAAATTATGAAAATATATCTTACAAACAATAACTGTAAGAAAGCTAGAATGACTATTCCAGTATCAGGACAAATGAATTTAAAACAAAAACTGTTACTAAAATAAAAATGGATTTTTTTATTACTTACTTATTTTTTATTTTGAAGAGAATAAAACCAAATGAAATAAAACAGAATAGAGTCAATCAAAACAGTGAACATGGTACATGACTTCAAAAAAAGATAAAAGGAAATCAATAATGGTTTCCATAATGCTTCTTGTTATCTTCAGAATAAGTGTCCAAACCATAAGGCATAATAAAATGAAACAAAATAGTACAGAATAAAACCAATAAAAAAAAAAAAAAACAAGGGAAGCAATACAGGACTTCAAAGCAATAGTAAAATAACAGTGGCTACCATAATGTCTCTTGTTGTGTTCAAAGTAGTTGCCTATACCTTCAGACAAAATACAATAAAAAAATAGTATAAAATCAATCAAAACAAAACAATAAGAGCAATATGGTGCTTCAAAACAAGATAATAGGAAATCAATAATGGCTACTATATTTTGTTATCTTTGAAATAGGTGTCCATGCTATCAAATATAATAAAATTGACAAACCAAAACAAAATAAAACCAAACTAAATAGAACAATGAAAACAATATGGGATTCATGTCACAGTAATAGATTAACAATGACCACTGCCTTCCCTTTTTAGACACTTCCTCCCCTTTCACTTCACAATATGTATTGTGCATTTTGAGTCTCACTAACTCCTTTAGTTTTTTATACTAGGGAAACAACATGATATTCATCCATGTGACTCGGAACTATTTCATCCGTGAGCACAACCTCAAGTTGTATCCATTTACCTACAAAAGCCTCGAGATTATCTTTCTTTATAGCCGAGTATCTTTCCATTGTATAAAAATGCCATGTCTTTCTTGTCCACTCTGCAGTTGATGGGCAAGCTACCCCCACTTCTTTCTGGTTCCCTATCACATAGAGCATTGTTCTCTCTCCTTTGACTTTCAGTCTATGAACCCCTTTTTGAGTTCAATGTGTTTCTTGTATGAGGCATATTGATGAATCATGTCTCCTGATCCACGCTGCCTGTGTTTCTTTTTATTGGTTAATTGAGGCCATCTACATTAATGGTTATGGCCAACATGCACTGCCTCATCTCTGCCATACTACTTTCCTGCTGTTGGCTGCCTACTTTTTCTCTTCATTCAATTGCCTGCCCCGCTCAGTGATCCCCCTCTGCCGCTGTTCCTGGAACTGTGGTCTTTTCTTTTATCTCTCTCTAGAATGTCCTTTAGTATTTTTTGTAGGGTTGGTTTGGTGGCCATGAATTCCTTCAGTTGTTCTTTGTCATGGAAGTATCTTGTTTCTCCATTAATTTTGAAAGACAGTTTTGCAAGGTACATCAATCTGAGTTGAAAGTTGTTTTCTTTCAGGACTTGAAATACTTCACTCCAACCTCTTCTTGACTTGATGGCTTGTGGTGAGAAGTCTGCCATGATTCTGATGGGTTGTCCTTTATAGGTGATCTGTTTGTTTTCTCTAACAGCTTTTAATATTTTGTTTTTGTGTTGAATTTCTGGGATCTTGATTATTATATGTCTGGGTATATATTTATTTTGGTTATGGCTATCAGGAGTTCTGAATGCCTCATTTATCTGAATGTCACTTCCTTTTCCCATGTTTGGGAAGTTTTCTAATGTTATTTCTGTAAGCAGACTTTTAATGTCATTTGCTTTGACCCCTGCTTTTTCACTCACACCTATTATTCTTAAGTTATGTTTCTTTGGGTTGTCTTGCAGTCATTGAATTGTTACTTCCTGGTTCCTTGTTATTTTTAGGAGATCTTTCCTTTCATTATTGCAAGCTGCAAACCTGTCTTCAAGGTTTGAAGTCTATCTTCAGTTTCTTTCAAGTGGTTTTGCCAGCTTTCAATGGAGTTTTATCTTCCTGGATATCTCTTTGAATCTGTTTCATGTATTCTATATCCTTTTTATATTGTTCATTCGAGGTTTCCATCATTTTCCTATGCTCCTCCATTTTTTTAATCTATGTCTTCTTTAGAGATGCTTAGTAATTCTTTTATTATACTTTTCATTTTTTTACCTGAGATAGTATTTCTGTTCTAATTTCTTTTATAACCTCATGAAGTTGTTTCTTTACTTCAGTTGCCATCACTTCAGAAATTTCAGATGTGTGACTCCTGATCTCTTCCATGTTTACATCTCCTGAACTTGCTCTGCTTGAGCTAAAGGCCAGAGACTGCCTCTTGCTTCTTCATCTTGACATATTCCTGGGTTCTTCCAGACAAGTGTGTAGTCGGGTCTCGGGCACTTCCTACATTAGCCACAATTTCTCTGAAGCAAGATGGATTGGTTCTTCTAGCCAGTGCTGGCTACTGGTGTGCTGGTGCAGGGCTGTCTGCTGCTTTACCCAGCCTGTGTTGCCTTCCAGATGGCTGGTGGAGTGTGTGTGGTGGTGGGGTTGGCTGTTGCCTCCTAGTTGGTTACCAGTGGGAAACTTCCAGGATTGCTGCCAGAGTGCATGTGGGGGCATGGTTGGCTGCTGCCTCCTGACCAAGCTGGTCACTGGCAGGGAGCCCCCATGATGGCCATTGGAGTGTGCATGGGGGCAGGGCTGACTGATGCCTGCAGACCTGGGCTGGTCACTGGTTTGGATCCTCCACTATGGCCCCTGGAGTGTGCACAGGGTCAGGGCCAGCTACTGCCTCCAGACCAAGCTGGCTACCTGCGGGGAACCTCCACAATGGCTGCTGGAATGCACGTGGAGGTGGGGCTCAGTCCAAGCAATTTCCACCAGTATATACCCAGCTAGGAGCTGCTAGAGGAAGCTGGCAGCAGTTCTGGTTCAGGGCTTAGTTGGCCTGACTCCAAAATGGCTCCTGTTCAATTACTCTCTCCTGCCAGAGGACTGAGTCCTTTGTACTCACTGCCAGCCAGTGCTATCCTCTGCATCTGCTGCTTCCCTCTACCACTGTGTCGCTTTGCAGAGGCCTCTGGGGTCGCCAGCCTCCACAGTCACTGTGACCATGTGTCCCCAGGTTCCAACAGCTCCTCTCACACAGTGGGTCTGGCTCTGAGCAAAGGGGCCACCAGCCACCACCTTTAAGTTTTTCTTTTTACTCTTTCTGTGGGCTTCAATTCTCACTTTAGATTCTTCCTGGGTCCAGAGGACCCACTTCCTTCCTTCTTGTCTTCCTCACAATGCTATATTCCAGCATCTGGACTGTATCTCTCAGAGAGGCTGTTTACTCTGCTGCTTACTGTTCTGCCATCTTCCTGGACTCTCTAAAAAGGGATTTTTAAAAATAATGAAAAGATCAATCTTTCAGGATGCTGTAACAATTATAAGAATATATGCAACTAAATACAGAGCTAATATACATGAAGCAAAAACAAATGAAAAAATGAAGGAAGAAATTCAACAATAATAGTTGAAGATTTTATTATTTCTGTTTCAATACTGGATGTAACAACTAGGCAGAAAATGGATTTACAAAAGAGTTGAACAACACTATAAAAATATTAGACCTAACAGACATCTATAGAGCATTTACTCTTGATGACATGAAAACTGCAGAATATATATTCTTTATGAGTGCACATAGGGTAGATCATATAATGGGGGATAAAACACATTTTAGTAATTTAAATCATACAAATCTCCATCTACAATGGGATGAAATTAAACATAAGTAACATTAATAAACTTTAGGAACTTAAAATATATTAAATTACAAATTTCTAAATAATAAGTCAAAAAACAATTCACAAAGGATTTTAGAAAATATCTTGAAACTATAAAAACTTAATCACAGTGTAACAAAACTTATGGGATACAACTAAAGGAAACTTAAAGAGAAACAAAATACACTACCTACATTAAAAAAGCAAAAAAAAAATAAAACCCTCAGATTAATCCCAAATCTTGCACTATTAGACACTGTAAGATGAACACACTAAATGTAAAACAACTATAATTTGTATAGTTTTTGTAAGATATAATAAAGAAATAATACAGATTGTGATAGAGCTGTCCATAACTAGCAGCATTACAGAAATGAAAGAATATAAAGAAACATTACAAAAAATTATGTGCCAACAAAATAAATATAAATATAGGTGAAACCAACAAATTCTTAGAAAGATACAAACAACCAAATGTCACTCAAGATGCAGTACAGGGATTTGGGGATGTATAGCTCAGTGGTTAAGTGCCTCCCTAACAAACACAAGGTCCTGGGTTCAAGCCCTGGCATAACAACAATAATGAAAAAGATGCAAAAGAAAATCTAGATAGATCTATAAAATGTAAAGAGATTAATTTGTTGTGGTGGTAATTATAATAACTATGTACAAAGAAATGACCAGAACAAGATAGTTTCACTGGTAAATTATATTAAACATTCAAAGAATAAGTACTGATAGTTCACAAACTCTTCCAAAAAAATAAAAAAAAGAAGAAATGTTTCTCAGTTTGTTTTAAATTTACATGGTTGATATAACATTGACACCAAAATCAGACAAAAAATTTAAAGGAAAAGAAAACTGTCCGGCTAACATCTCTAGCAAATATACACAAAAATGTACAAAATTTAACAAAAATTAACAGAGTAACATATATTATGTTAAAGATTTTTCATGACAAAGATATGACCAAGATATGAAAAGGACTCAATACCATGAGCAAATAAGATTTATCCCATGATTCCAAGGTTGAATTATATAATGTACATATTAATGGAATAAATAATGAAAGATATCTCATTAGTTGCTGAAAAACCACCTGAAAAAGCATCTCTTCATGACAAAAACACTCAACTATGAAGGTACAGCCACAGTCTGAAAAAGGATGTTTAGGAAAACCCAAACCCAACATCCTTTAAGGAGAAATCCAAAATCCTTTCTCTAAAGTCAAGAATAAGATGAAGATGACCATCTTATTCTCACCACTTCCCAGCTTCATACACATAACACTGTACATATGAGTTCTGTTTAGGCAGTTAAACAAGACACTGAAACAAGAGACATCAGATTATACTGCAAGAAGTAAAACTGTTTGAAGATACATGGAAAGAAAATTCAAATGAGTCCACTAAAAACTATGAGAACTAATGAGTTCATCAAGTTTGTGAGGTATAAGGTTAGCATGAAAAAAAATGTTGCTATTCTACACAAAAGTAGTGAGTAATGTAAAAAGAAATTATGAAAGATAACTTTATTTACAATAACATAAAAATACAGTATTTATGAATACATTTCACAACAGAAGTGTGAAACATACTCTGGAAATCATAAAACAGTACCAAAGGAAGTTAAAGAAGATTCAATTAAATCAAAACACATTCTGTGTTCATGCAGTGGAAGACTTAGTAGAAAGATGGCAATACTCCCCAAATCATTCTACAGATTCAGCATAACCACTATCAAATCCAAACTAGATTTTTGCTGAAATTAAAAATATTATCCAAAAATTCATAAGAAATACAAAGGACCCAGAATAGCCAAAGTACCTTCAAATGAGAAGTGGTTAGAGGACTATCATTTCCTAATTTTAAAACTCACTATCAAGTTTCAATAATCAAGATAGTATAATAGAGGTATAAGGATATATAAATCAAATGATCAAGATTTTACCCCTCTATTTATATTCAACTAATTTTCAGTTAGAATTATGAGACAATTTAATGAAGGAAAGAATAAGTTTTTCGATAAAGGTGCTAAGATAAATGGATATTCATATGGAAAAGAATAAAATAGGATCTCTCTTGCTTACTATATACAAAATTAAATCTCAGAGTAGATCGATAAATTAAATATAAACATCAAAAGCAGAAAATACTTCAAAAATATGGATATAGATCTTCATGACCTTGGATTAGCAGTGTTTCATAGATATAGCACCAAAATTCCAGCAAAATAAATTGTAGTTTATTCAAATTAAAAAAAAAATTTTGTATTACAAGGGACACCATTAAGAAAGTTAAAAAGACAATCCACAAGTTTGTAAATCATATATTTGATAAGGTATTAAGAGCTTTAAATAGCTCACTAATAAGAGAACATAATCCAATTAAAGAATAAGTAAAATATTTGGATACACATTCCTAAGAAGATATATGATTGTCCTGTGGGCAGATGAAAGAATATTGGACATCCTTAGTTATGAGAGGAATGCAAGTCAAAACTATTAGGTACCACTTCGTATCCTCTAGGATGGTTATAACTAAAAAGTAATTTTTAAAGTGTATTAAAATCAGATTTTGTTTTTCGCGGCAGCAGGAATTGAACTCACAACCTTAGCCACTGAGCCAAATTCCCAGCCCTGGTTTTTTGAGGCAGGGTTGCACTATGTAGCTCAGGCTAGCCTTGCACTCGCGTTGTAGCCCAAGCTGGCCTCGAACTCACAATGCTCCTCCCAATCAGAACTCTTATATGTTGCTGATGGGACTGACACAATACATATATTTTGTAAACTAGAACTCGCAGTTTCCAAAAAATTTAAGCATAAAGTTACCATAGTCCCCAGCCATTTGACTTCTAGATCTATGTCCAAAGAGAAGGAAAACATGTCCATACAATCACTTGTACATGAATGTGTAATTGCGTTTCTATGAAATGCCCAAAGTAGGTGAACCTATAGAGTCAGAAAGAAGTTTGGTGGTTGCCTGGGGCTGGAAGCCTACAGGAAATGAGGAGTTACTATACATGGTTGTGGCTTTGCTTGCAATAAAAATGGTCTATGATTGATTGTGATGATGATTGCACAGCTCTGGGAAAATACTAAAAACTATTGACTTCTATCCTGTAGGTACGATATATGAACAGTGTTTCAATAGAGCTATTATATATAAAAGAATACTAAAACATATTTAACTTGTACAAATTATGTTCTTTCCTAATTCAAGTTATTAAAATGTCCCAGACACCAGGTCACAATTCTCTATTGCTCTGGAAACATAGTTCATTGTAGTACAAACAATTTTTATCCATAAATAATTAGAAGAGTTGAAATTGATGTGGTAAAAGTTTTTTCCATTCTCTATTCCTGGTAACATAGGAACCGGCTCAGGTTTGGCCAATCTGAATAATCGAATGCATGACATTGAATTTTAGAGTAAGAAAGGACCTTAGATCATCTTACTCTTGCTTTACTTCAGTACTGCCGTGAGCTGCTCAGCTTCCTCCACTGTGTACTCTTGCCATGATCTGCTGCCTTGCCATAGGCCCAAAAGCAATGGGGCCAGCTGATCACTGAATGAATCCTTTGAAACTATAAGCTCAAATGAGCTTTTCAGTTTTTAAAAAGTTGATTATCTCTGATATTTTGTTACAATAATAAAAAGTTGACTAACATACATAGATTCATACTTAGATGTATGAATTTCAGCTCTCAAGATTAGAAAACCTCAGGCTAAAGAAAGGCAAACATATTTCCTCAGTATGTGCCTTCTGAGAGCCTTCAATATGCTCGTGTGCCTTCACAGTCCCCAAGAAGAGACTTGAAGTTTACTGCATTTCTCAAATCTATTTCACCTGAAGATAATTTTTCACAGAGCATTTTAATGAACAAATGTCCTATACTACACAGTTGGAGAAACACTGGCCTACATCATTCATTTTATTAATGAGAAATTTGGGGTCCAGAGAGGTGAGGTGCCTTAAGTCATAGTATAAGCTGTTGATGAAATCAGAATTTAAAACCCATTGCTGAACAGCAGCACAGTGGTCATCAATCTCTGCAAGCCAGAATTTAATAAACCTGGCTGCTGATCATGAGGAATAAAGCACACATGGGGTTAATATGTAGGCTTTGCAGTTCGAGAGGTCAGAGTTGAGTACTACCATAAAATTTACCAGCCATGTGACCTTGAGCAATGAAATAGCCTTTAGCAGAGTGCCTGATACATAATAAGAACCAAACAGCTGGTAGCAATAGTGATTTATGTTATATTTGCTACAAAAATTAATACTAATTTTATCATTATCCTGCCCTAATACTGTTGTCAGATTGTGATTAAAGCATCACTGTGAGTTTTGTACACTGTGTGCAGGAAAAGTAACCAAGAAAAACCAGCCCTATGAGGTCATTAGGAAAGAGCTAATGCTTCTCATTGGACAGACAAGAAAACCCACACTCTGCAGGGTTAGGAGACCTGCTCCTAGTCACGTAGCTAATCACAGTACTGAAATTCAAGCCAGAACTTCTGATTCCATAGCAGGTTCTCTTTCCACTACACTGCACAGCCTCTGGGCATTAGCATTTCCACGTCCCAAAGGTTTCTCAATTTCTAAGATCAAACAGGACTTTAGATAACAAATATGCATGCTGGGACTATCTGTTCTCCAATCTCATTCATAGGTACTAGGGATTGTGGAGCCATGCGGCTTTCTGCCCAGGCTTCCGCACTTTGGGCTCTGGTTTATCTTCCTCCTTGGGAGTCCCCTCTGCTAAGGGGTCAGACTGGCTCTCACAGAGACCAAAGTGTCCTTTCACAAAGTTGCTTCTTCAACTTCCCTGGGACTGGGCTAGGGATACCATCTCTCCTGGTCACTCCAGAAACCCAGATATCCCTGAGTTTTTATGTTCGGTTCTTATCACAGAGCCTGAACATAACATGAGCGAACATCAGGATTTGCCAAATCCTGATTTTAGTTCTAAATTTAGTTCTCAGTGCAAACTGTAAAACCAGATAACACATACAGTACTCAGAAAGTCATAGATTGTCCAAGCTTGACAGGAATTAAGGCTTCATCTAATTTTACCTATTTCTTTTGCAAAAGAGTCAATCTGGACACAGAAATGATCAGGAATAAATGTTCAGGATTTGGTGGTAGTGACTGTGAGATGTGTCTCTTTGGTCCTATTCTATAATCTTTTCCATCATGTTCATATATATCTTTCTGGAGCATCATCATACTTGGATATCTCCTCCAGAAGCCTACTGCCTTAGACATAGTAACCTACCATAGTTTTGGGGAGTCACTTTTATTTAGGTCATTACTAATGATCAGGATGAGATATTTTGTTAGGGGGAGTCTTGGTTTGGGGGGACTTTGTGTAACAGGAGCCTTAGAGAGGGTAATACCTTAGTTATTTTTCTTATTGCTGAGACAAAATACCCAAAACGCACAAGTTAAGGGTGGAAAGGTTTATTTTAGCTCATAGTTTATAGAAATTTCAGTCCATAGTTGGCTGGCTCCAAGGCAGGATGGCATGGCAGACAGGCATTGCAGAGGAAAAACATTCATGGTAGGCAGAGGGCAGCAAAGCAAGCAAGGGACAACCATGGTTCTTTCCATCCCTTATATCTTATCTAGGCTACTTAGGGTGGGTAGCACTCACACCTTAATCCTGGCACTCTTGATCCTAGCATTGCACCATGAATCAATCCCAGCGTCATATACTCTAGATCCAGCTACCTCTAAAAAAGCCCCACCTATGACCACATGAGACTTTGGGAGTACATCTAGACACAAGCCATAATAGGTATATAGAAGTGTGAAAACTTCTAAAGCTGTTTTTAAAATGGTACTTACCTCTGGTTCTTCTGTTTACAGAGCAAAGTGTTGGAGAGGTGAACCATTCATTAGGATCCATGAGTTAAGCCAAAAAGCCAGAGTAGAAGAAAAGCTATCAGGCATCCAGCCATGGAGCAGAGTTAGAGGATGAACTCTTTGAGGAAGAATGGTCAGAGAATGAATATTGCCCCCTGAACCTATGGTACTATCGTTCCTCTATAGGTGGAAGTGACATCTTTCAAGGGATCACACTGTTAACCATTTCCTAGAAGTTTTGATATCTTCAAGTCCTATAGGATATCAATATTTCAGATCCTCTTGGGGGTTGTCTGAACCATAATCTAGTCTAGTTAGACAGGGAAGATCTATGTTCCTCTGTTCTCTAAATCTAGCATCTTCTGTACATGTACTCCCAGTCCTCAACCAATTATGGGCAACTCCCTAGATTATGGCAGTACTGTTAGGTCCACAGGCTGAGCCCCTACCCAAACAGAATAGAAAAATCTCTTCATGCTTCACACCTTGCCTACAGGAAACCCCCTGCACACTGGGTACCTGGTTCAGGGAGCCCACAGAAGACATCCTTTATCTGTTGCTCAGTGACAAAAACCACCAACGACATCCTGTACCCACCCTAACCCTCCTCTCCCGGAAAGCCCCCAAATTTTTACCTTTATCAGCAAGATCTCCCTCTCAGCAGAACCTCTCCCTCCCATATGTACACTCCCCTATAAAAACATACCCTCACCCCTTGCTCGGAGCCAACATTCTTTTTGCCCTTGGCCTGACTGCACCTGGTCTGCAATAAAGTTATCACTGTTTGCTTCAGTCTTGCCTGCCTCAATGGTCTTGGTCATGCCCTAGCTTAGCCTGACAAGAACCATGGAAGGAGGGTAAAGCACATGGTCCTCATTCACAGATAATTAGAGCTGAGAGTGAATCTGAAGGTAAAATCATCTTTTGAGTATATGAAAGGCCATTCCAGGTAAGGTAGGAAGCAGTGTTTCATTATTCTTTAGTCTCCATTACCCTTGGTACCTAGTGCATGAAAGAGTCTACATAAACATCTGAAGAATCACTAGGTAAATGAATAAATGAAAGGAGTAAGTAAGTGTTTGAGTTAGCTAGTAAATTAATCAGCTACCTAGGCTACAGAATGCCTGCCAAAAAATACAAAAGGAATTATAAAACCTTGGTAATTGTTGCAGACATTTGGATAGATTCTATGATGGAGGAAGATAATCTGTTTATATAATTTCTATTTATATAAAATTTCTTCTTCTGTTTTTTATTCTCCATAAATCTATAAAACAAGTTGTCTTACTTTCCTGTATGGTGACACAATATGCAACACTCACACCTTAAAGGAGGAATGGTATATTTTGGCTCACAGTTTGTAGAGGTTTCAGGCTGTCTCTAAGACTAGATTGGCTGTCTCCAAGGCAGGGCAGCATGGCAGGGTGGAGAAACTGCTTGAGGCATGGTGGCAGGAAGCAGATAGCAATAAAGGGAGGAGGAACAAAGATACATTATCCCAGGCCACACCTCCTCAGATCAGGCTTCACCTCCCAGCATCACATTTAGCTGTAGGAATTCATTGGTGGACTAATTTACTGATGAACAATATACTCCCATGATTCAATCACTTCCCCCACACCCCACCTATGAATATATGAGGCTTTGGGGGAACATCTAGATATAATCTGTAGCACAATAAAACTATAAATTGCTTTGTATCTTGAACACCTAAAATAATATTTTGTGTTACACCTTTTAGTTCTGTAGCCAGTAGAGTATTTGCTCCCCATGAGCTACTTTTCACTTATACTCTCTCAAATCTCTTGTCTGTGGTTACCATTTGGCTATATCACCGCTAAACTCATTAACATCATGGTAGGAAAAAGGCAAAGATCAGAAGGGTGAAGAAAGGGGTTCCAAAGACAGATAGCCCTGTAGCCATTAGTCCTGTCAGAGTCACCTTGTACCGGGTAGTTAGCTTCTGGATTAGAACAGAACTTACATGGGAGTATGATTATGAGTAGGTTGGTAAGAACAATACTTTGTATCCTGTTTAACACACAATGAATGCTCAATTTTAGTTATAGATATCGTTACATTGTTATACTATTACATTACATAACATCATATTATGTCACATCATATCATGTTGCATCGTATCAATCAACATGGTATGATATATATAATTAAGTAGTAGTATCATATAGTGCAGTATTACATTATATATAGCAATATTATGTGCAGGCAGTAGTGTATTGATTGTGGCTTTGTTAAACTAGTGTAAGTAGATATGCTGACCAAAGCCATAGCCTCCTTAGATTTCTCTTCCAATACATTCCTTAAGTTTCTGTCCCAGACTCAGACTACCTTTTACAGCTCTCTTATGTGCATTCTGAAAGTAGAACACAATGCCTGGTTGTTTTTCCTCTGAAACAACCTTCAGTTACACCTGTGCTAGACCATCCTCCCCTTCCTTAAATATGTCCCCCTTCTCATTCTGAAGAGCCTCTGAGTTCAGAGTTCTGAGGTAAACCTTGCATTTCAGAAAGAAAATCACTTTAAATCTCATTTTTTGACCTGAGCTTCACCCTTCCTCTCCAACATTCCAAACTCTGACTCACCTAAACAAGCTGGGTTTTAGAATTGATTGGAATCATGAAAATTTAACATTATTAGAGCTCAAGGACAGGGCTAGAGTTGAGTCTGACAGCTTCTTTCCCTCCCCACACTGAGTCTGTCAAGTCCAGTGCAGTGTCAAAAAAAGGTCAAGTTTTTCTAATAGCCTTGGGCTCTTGGATTTCAGGAAGAGATGTGGAATTTCTACTTCTTAGAAGAAATAGGTACACTGACACACAATTCTATGTGTACTCTGTGGCAAACATTTTTGATTAATTTCTTTTTTCCCTTTTTATCTCCTTTACATTACAGGATCCCCCATTTTGGGGGACATTCAAACATGCTCAAGAGAGACGGAGCCTCTCCACAGCCTCAGAGGATGAAGCATAATCAACTTATGCCAAGCATGGAAACCCCTTTCCCCCTTTTCTATGAGCAATTTGGATTTAGGCAAATAATCTAGTTCTAACCAATATGACCAGACAGGCAGTCTATTGGTAGATTCTTCTCAGAAGACCTGTTTTCTATTGTAAGAGAAACAGCAATTTCCTTTCTCCCTGACCTGAATGCAACTGTATGAGAACACAGAACTCAGGGCTATGAAAACCATTTTGTGACCACGGCACAAGAAGTCAAAGGGCACAAGATCCAATAGTTGGAGGATACAGCAGAGAGTTTTTGGTGATATAATTGAACTACTGACCCAAATTGGAAATATCTGCTTCTAGACCTCCCATTATTTGTGAGATGAAGAAAAATTTCTGTTGTTGGAACTATTTTGTCTTTTCTATTGCGTGTAAAACACATTTTATGAGTATGCAAATTGTATCATTTTTTAAATCTATTTTCATGTTTGTAGGTTCTATTTTATTGATTTTTGTATGTTTAGCATTAAGTCCAAGTCCAACCTTTAGCAAGACTGCAATAAATGAATTAAAACAGTGTTAGGTGACAACAATTTTGAAAGTTGCAGAAATATGAGGATCAGGATCTAATTTTAGG
Organism: Dasyprocta punctata; assembly: GCA_004363535.1. Lineage (NCBI taxonomy): Eukaryota > Metazoa > Chordata > Mammalia > Rodentia > Dasyproctidae > Dasyprocta > Dasyprocta punctata. Next base: position 55,813 of record RJWM01002182.1, on the reverse strand, counting down.
TTCTATAAAATGTTCATTGTCCTACTGTTATTTTTTTCTACCTGATTCTACTTTTACTGGAACAAAAGAATAACTAGGAAGAACTATAAAAAAATGACTATACACGATAGAAACATACAAAGTTATCTTTTGGTAAATAGAAACATACAAAATCATCTGTTGGTAAATAGAAACATGCAAAGCTTTCTGTTGGTAAATATATAATGACTGATCTAGTAGCTATTGCTAAGAATCTCTCTTAAGAATTTCCAGAAATTCCCATCAGCCACATTTACACCTAATCCTCTGACAATCAGTATTTCAGGAACCGAAATCAGTGTACATCAAGCTGTGAAATATTTAAAGCAATGCTGCCTTAGAAAAGCTTAGAATACGCATTTTGTCGATTTCTTAACAATGCCTTTAATGTGTTCTCTCTACCAGACACTTTACTGTGAACGGCAGATGAGGGATGAACAACCACACATCTCCTTTTCTTGAAAGGCCCATGAGGCCAAAACAGGGCTGATGATCCACATGGAGGTATTACCAAGTCTTGGATCCTGTTCTCTCAGCATAGCATGGAGCTACCACTGAGTTAATAAAGATAAAACTGATGACATAGAGTCCATGGAAACTTCCCAAGTTTGGTCCTTCCTAGCCAAATTTGGGAGGTGACTGTGCTATCACCCTCAGTCTTCAAGACTTTTCCTCCATTCTCCAGGCCAACTCCCTCTAAGGGCAGCCACTGCATGATTCACCCAGCAGAGCTACTTCAAAAAGAAAACAGGTTTGATGACTGGAATGCCTTTTCTGAGTGGGAGGATTAAGAGTGGTGCCTTGGTTCCCTATGAATCACCAAAAATAAAGAAAATACAAGTCAGACTCCATGCTCCCTCTTAGCCAAGCATGACTTCTGAAGGAGACTCAGAGCACTGGTGCAGAGTATCATTGGTCCACCAGTCTCAAGGCCACCTCTCAGTTCCACATGAAGTAGAAGTGAACAAAGTCACCAAACTGAAAGCTATTAATTGTATCACTGGTCTGCTTTCTTAGTTAGGGTTCACTAGAAGAACAGATTTAGTATACAATGTGAAATCAAGGGTGAAAGAATGTGAAATGTCTGCCTGCACGCTGGAGGACTTGAAGACTGAAGGCCTGCAGCTCATTGCAGAGTTCATCCTGAGACTGTGTTAGAAAACGAAAGGGTCTACAGTTGAAAGCTGCAGAATCTACACTGGAAGCCTCAAGGGACTGAAGATGAACATCCAAGGGAATGGCAAAGACTGGAGCCCCTCTAAGAAGAAAAGGGCAGACTTATTTCCCTTCTCATTCTGTCTAGGCTAAAGATCAATTGGTTGGTGCTACCCACATCTGTTCTATATCTTTCCTCCTCAGTTTGGTCTACATATCAATTATCCTCAGACATGCCCAGAGCTTTACTAATCTGCTAGGTATTTCTCATTCAAGTCAAGTTGACATCACAACTAGTGATCACATTTGTCTTTTGCAGAAATTGCTGTGAACTGATATTTCTGCCCGTTTCCTAACATACGAGCCTTCCTGTCATCTCTTGCACATTTTTGACCACTTTCAAATCACCATGCGTCTAGAGATTTATGGCCCTCTGCTATTTTTTTAATGTATATTTGTCCTTCCTCCAGAGATATTGGTAGCAGAGCCAGACTTCTTGGGAGTGCAGCCCGGCTGTTACAGTTTTAAAATGTGGGATCCACTTATGATGACTCCCTGTGGCTCAGTTTCTGCATCCATAAAATGAAAATTTACCACTCTTTCTTACAAAATTTCCATGGGGTTCCAGTTTGTCAGTGTGCATTCCCAATCCCTCTGAACCATTTCCCACACAGACTCACATTTGTTGACCCACAAGTCTGGTCATCTTAATATTCAAGATTTATTCTTCTTTTAGGCTTACATACTTTGGAAAAAGTCATCAAATTTTACCTATTGTTTATGCCTATATACTATTCAAAAAATATTTACTCAAAAACTTTTCAATTATGTCCTAACTACTGAACCAGACAGGACTTTCTCATTCTGCTTTTTCCCCCCATCTCTTTAGTTTAAAGAATTGCACATGCATATGCACTTATTTTAGAAAAAAGCAAAATAAAACAGCAAACAAATGAAAATTAAAAATGATGCATGTCCATTCTCAGCACCTGGAGACAATCACTGCTAATACTTTAGCAGATGTATATCATCTTCACAATAAAAGAGCTTATGTTAATTTTGTGTTATAATTCTTTTGATGTAATCTACCTGCAGTTCAAAAATATAATTTTAAGGTGTGCATTCTAGTGCACTGAATGGGGGCAGTTCAACTATTCAACCAATCCTCATTGTCAGAGATATGTAAGTTTCCAAAGATGTGCTGTGAACAACTTTGGATCTCAGTTGTTGTCTTACACTGGCATTTCACTCAACCCAAATTTTAATTACTGATGCCACTCTCTTCAACTTTTTTCGGGTTTCTTGGTCTTTGAAGAAATTGAGAATTGCTTTATTATGCACTCTATCTTGTGGGCTTTTCCTCTAAAAGATTTACATTTTACTGAAACAAACCATGAGCCTAGCACAGCCATTTTCAAAGATGGGTTGAGAGAAGAGAAGCACTCTCAGTCACAAAACCCATCAGTTGCAGTGGGCAGGCACCGTAGCCTCAGGATTTCAGACCCCTGATTCGCTGGAGCTGATGCAGCTTAGGATGCTTGCTGTGATCACAGTGGTACCTGCTTCCTGAGTGTTATTTGTTGTGTGTCTGCTGTGCTAATGACTGCAAATTGTTAATGGCTGTGAAAAGCTAATTATTGTGCAAGGTGTTTCTCTCTGTCCCAATTGCCAGGGGAGCACACAGGCCCTGTTAGGCAGAGACTCATTAGCGCCTCTGACACAGTCCTCCTGGGGAATCCTCCCAGCAGTCTGACAAATAAACAAGCCTCCACCCACCCAGGACTGGGAAGCTTTGCACTTGGCCAGCAGCACAGGGCAGGAGGGGAAGGATTTAAGAAGCGCTTTTCACAAAGAAACTAAGGAGCAGAACAATGTGTGTTGAGCTCCAATTGGAGAACTGAAGAAGTGGAAAGGATTCAGTCTTCACAGGCAAGTTACCTAAAATAATACCAATGTAGCAGCTGAAACAGCCACATGCTATGCATGGTGCTTTGTGGCTTTTTCTTTTAGTCACCCCCTCAACACACACACACACACTTTTCAGAGGAGTACATGGGACCTCAGAGAATGAATAATTTCCCCCAAATTATTTTTATTCCAGTGGCCAAATTCTTTACCATTACATGAAACTAGTGGACCACCTTCCAGCCTTGTAGGCATATGTGAGCGCAGGCATGCATTTGGAGGCAAGGCATTTCAACACTAAATTTAACTCATTACACTCCATGATTACTTCATTTGCTTTGTCCATTAAAAAACGCCATATTCACCATACTGGCTGGTGAATGTTCTTTTCTTCTGGGTTCCTGTAAGTAAGATTTAACATTTCCCTTTGCTTCCACTGACGTTTTGTATCCTAAGTTATCAAAAACTATTCGGTTAGCTATTATTTCCTTGTTCTTTGATATGAGTTTAATAGTGTATTGGATGAGGCAAACTGGCACAGTAATGCATTTTGAACTCATAATGCTGCAAGTTTTGCAAACCCTGTTCCTGTTTATTTAATGGCTTCCTTGGAAGTATTCAGCTTCATAGATGTATCACGGAACTACCTGCCCCAGCCCCAATTTTTAAAATATCTTCCTATGCCTTCCTTTTCCCAAGCACTATAATCATTTGCTACTTTGTGTTAGTAATTTCATATGCTAAATTGTGCTTTCAGTTATGTACAACTTTGTCAGAAAGAAATTGAATTGAAAGCAACAGAAATTAATGATGAATCCATGTCTTGAAATGCTATAAAATGGTTAGCTGCAATTCATCCTACATATTCCCGGCAAAAACAAAGCAGTGGGGCCAGTCCTTTGGGAACGTCAGTATGCTAACACAGGGGAGATGGAAATAACACTGAAAAGCAAAACACTGTCATTTACAGTTGCCGATAAGTTGCCAGGGCAATGCAGAGACTCCAGGTGAAGAACTAGCCTCACCTGCCCTCCTTCCCGTCTTTCCTGTCTGCCTCATTAGCTTAACAGAGATAGCAGGTGCCTTTATTGGGCTGGCTATTAACAGCGCAAAGAGCTGGTATTAAAGTTAATGTTAAACTCTTGACCACCTCGCTCAGCTCAATAATGAGATTTGATTGAGTAGAAAAACAAAAAATAGAAGAGTTGATATTTCCTACTCCTCAGGAAGTGATGTGTGCTAATTAGGCTGATATATTATTCCTACCATAATTATTTCAAAGATATGATTTAGTGCAGTAAAAGAACTTGATGCGAATGATGTTATCAAAATGTTAAGAGAGAAAGCAGAGGAGAAGGCTCACAGATGGTAAGAAAATGGCCCCCCTAGAGTCAGTGCTACTCGGGTCTCAGTCTGCAATGCATTATTTCAGCTCAGGTTGGACATAGAACATCCCATCATCCCAGTTGGTCATAATGGGCCAGAGCAAATGCAACCTATTTCTAATGTTGCCAGGCTTACCATTGCCAACAGGTACCCTCACCCTTGAAAGAACAGTATCGCAGGGGAACCGGAACGCCTTCCTCCACCAGATGAGCTCACAGCCAGTGCAGAAGCAACAGTTTGCAAATGACATTAGTATGTTGAATACATCTTCATGGTTTCCCCTTGTTAGCATTTGGGGGAAAGCCAAAGACATTGCATGATTCCCAAAAGAACTCTTCCCCTCACCTCTGCCATATAAATAAGAACTATTTGGGAGAAAACCAATGATAATTTTCCCCCCAAGATCATTCTTTTCTTGAATTTCTTTTCTTGGTAAATTTTCACCATCATTTGTCCAAGCAAAAAACACTTTGCCTCCCTTCAAGGCTATTATTCAACTTGCATGTCCAGTAGTTCCTTCCTCTGTAACATTCCCTGCATCTTCTATTCTTCATTCTCACCTGTCGTTCCTTAGCTCCCGATACTCTCTCTTGTTGCCTGAATTTCTCCAAGTTATCCAAAGGTTAATTTGCCCCAAGCTTGTCAACCTCTATGACACAGCATGAGTTTTGTCTTTAAAATTCAAATCTGGCCATAGATCTCATTGTTAAAATATCTGGCAATTCTCCAGGGCTCAAAGTCTTTAGCTTAACTGAAGCAAAACGTAATGAACAGATGTTTTATGCATCTTGTTCTAGTGGGGTACAGAAGACTGTAAATCATGGGTAAATACCTTGTACTGTACTGCTTTCTGCAGTAGGAGAACAGGGAACGATTATTCAGGCACAAACTCTGTGGTTAGACAGAAAGATCGTGCTTAAAATTGTCAAAGCTCAGGTGAGAAGTTTCTCTGGGTAGGGTTTAGTACGAAGTGAATGTTTGTGTCCTCTCAAAATTCATACGTTGAAATTTTGATAGTATTAGGAAATAGGGAAGTCTATGAAAATAATTAGGTCATGAAGTAGATCGCTCAGGAATTGGATTAGTACCCTTAAAGAGGAACCTCAGAATGCTTTCTCAGCCTCTTTGTACTATTTGAGGTTATAACAAAAAGTTGGGAGATGACTCTCACCAGAGCACAACCAGCCTCTTTCAGTCTCTAGAATGATGAGAAACAAATTTTGTTGTTTATAAGCTAGCCAGCATATTTCGTGTTACGATGGCCTGAACCGAGACAGGTTCAAAAACAAAAAATGTAGGATAGTCGATTAAATTTGAATTTCGGAAAAACAAAGAGTAATGTCTCAGATTAGGTATGTTTCATCTCTGAAGTTCAAATTTTAACTGGGTGTCCTGTACTTTTATTTGTTAAGTTTGGCAACCTTATACCAAAACACTAGACACAGAGTCAGGATGAGGATGAGGGAATCTCTGCGGAGAGTCAGGAGGCGAAAGGTCCCACACAAGGAAAATGACTTTTGGTTAAATATGGCAGATAAAAATACAGGTCAGACTTAACTATGCAGAAAAATCTCATAATAGAGACTAAGACATGTGACATGAAGGAAATGGGAATAGGACATAACCATAGATAACAGATTTCAAAAAATTTAGGAAGATTGAATGTTGGAAGATAATATATAAATGATAACTGACTTAGTATAACTGAGAAAATTTGATAGGCACAGAAAATGACTTAAGGACAAAAACCTAGAAAGGCTCTGGCATAAGGAGTCCCTGGGGCCTCAGAAGACATTAAGGTGGGAGGGATACATTGAAAGTCTGTATGAGAAGCCAGTAACACTCAGCTACCTTCCTTGCCTCCTGCTCTGAGGAGATGAGAAGTTCACCGAGGAGGATGAACGTGAGAGGTCCCAAAGGTAAGCACATCAGGTCCAGAAGGGAAGGAAACACTGTGCCAAAAACAGAATAAATTCTACATAGCAAGAAATAAAATCCTCATTCCCATACGTTTCCTGCTGGGCTTTTAGATTGTTGACATTCTAGCTTAAAGAAAAGCCTAGTGATATTTACAAGCATTCACCAGGAAAATTACTGGGTCCCTAACTAATCTAAGCAGCCCTAACCATCCAAGAGATCTTCCATTCAATTTCCCAGGGACACATTCTTAGCCAAGTACAAATAGCCAAGGATGGGTGATGTTTAAGGGGAACTGCCTAAAATGAGCGTGAGACAGACAAACAGAAAAGAAGGTACTTGGAGGAAAGGAAGGACTTATAAAAAATTCAGGAAAATTCTGGGCATTTTCCCAGAGGAATTGAAAACATCATACCACAGTGATATCTGTGCACCCATGTTTATAGCAACCCAGTTTGTAATAGCCAGATCTTGGAAACAACCCAAGTGCCCATCAATCAAAGAATGGATAAAAAAGATGTGGTATTTTTATACAATGGAGTACTACTCAGCTGTTAAGAAAGATTGCATCAAGACTTTTATAAGTAAATGGACACGACTTGAGACCATACTCATAAGTGAGATAAATCAAACCCACACGTGTAAATACCATATTGTCTCCCTAGTGTAAGAAACTGAAAAAGTATATATGATCCAAAATCTATAATAAATACTATGTAAGGGTAAAAAACAGCTCAAAGAGCAAAAGTAATTGGGAAGGGAAAAGGGGGAAGAGGGAAGGGAAAAGGAAAAGATATAAATCTGTATATATGTATATGTAAGATAACTAAAACGAACATACTGCTGAATGTATTCGATATTGAGAAAGAACAGTTAATACTCATATGATCAGATCAATTTTACATGTCTATATCTGTTAATGTAAACAACCATTTTGAAGATAACAATACGCAGTATTGCAACCATGGTCAAGTTTCTATTATCCTGTTTTGTAAACCCGTAATGTTACTGTTGTTCATTCACTCTAGTCATTTGTTTGTCTCTTGTGCTTTTTGTCTTTTTATATGTGTCTTTTTTCTCTTAAATAATAAAAAAGAAAATTATAATTTATTCTTAAAGAAAAAAAGATAATATTTTGCATCGATGAGACAATGGGATGCTATTTTTAAAAAAGAACATCCAAAGCAAGAAACAAATAGGAAACTAAACTATATCAGAAATAACATATGCTGTAAAATAATTGAATTGGGAGACAAATCTTATCATAACAAATAATTAAAGAGATGGATAATAGAAGAGAGGACATACATATAAAGGGATAGTTCTGAATATCAAATATCCACCCACTAGAAATTCCAGAAAAAAAGAAAACAGAAGAAAAAAAATGATTAAAGAAATGAAAACATGCATTGCCGTTTTGAAGGAGTCCATCAAGTACTTAAAATTATGAATTGAAGTGTAACAGCATAGCCATGTAAACATACTTACTGCCACTGAACTGTACATTTTTAAATGGATAAGGTATTAAATTATGCGGTGTGTATCTGACCACACCGAAACAGTAATGAGACAAAATACATCAAGGTAAATTACTAGGAACAAAAAGAGAATCTAAAAACTTTGTGGCCAGTTGAGAAGAAAAATTTTGCACATATCAAGTATTGTACATAGCATCTGATTTGAGCCACAGTAATAATTAGAAATATTCAGAAAATGCCTTCAAAATTCTGAAGGAAAATTAATTCCAGACCAGCGATAATCTTAACCGAATTGTCAATCAAATCAGCTGCCAAGGTAGAATGCAGACATGTTCAAACACATAAAGTAACAAAGAACCAGGACTGGAATGTTCGAAGAGGATGTCCCAGGCCAAATCAAGACAAAAGGAAACAACTGGCTGCTGTTCAGAGCCTTTCGCGTGGGTTTTAGGTTTACAAGGTGTGAGATCGTCCTTTGCTCACACTTCTCCCCCTGAAATCCCCTAGTCCAAACCACATCAACCCCTAGACCCTTACACCTATAGCGCTCCAGCATCCCCCAACTCCTGACATCATTACCTGCCCTTGGGATAGAAGTCATACATACATGATTTATCAATAGTGCAAGCTTTAGCTTTAACTCCTGAAGGCTTGGAGAATTCTGGCAATGTAACATCTGTCAGTTTCCAATCCCTCACCAAGGCCATCTAGCACTCAGAGCCAATGGCCTGCTTTATATTTCCAAAGTAGTGTTCTCTGCTCTGTTAAGAGCTTTGCACACTCCTGGGAAGTGACAGGAGTTACACAGAAATGGCTCAGGTGACATTGTGCATGCTGTTCTGGGAGCCTGAACAGATGACTTCTTTGCATCTCTAATTTCTGTAATTACCACTGGGAAAAATAGGATCTATGTATCATGTCATTCCTAGAATATATACTACGACATGCTCTTTTATAAATCTCTTAAAGATTAGTATATTACTGTTTCCCCTTAAGTAAGAAACACACAGCTCCCTGCAGTTACAGCTTTGTGACTTCTATCCTGAAATAGCTTCACAGTCAAATGTAATTAAAATGAAGCAACTATGTTTTCTTTCTTCCCTACCCCCACTTCAGAATTACTCTAATTTCTTTTCTTGTGAATAAGAAAACAGCTGGTAAATTAGTTCACTCTTTTTATTCATCTTATCTCATGCTCAAGTTGGGAAATCCTTATAAACATAATGTTCTTTTTTTTAAATGAGTAGTAAGTACTCTGGATTCAACCTTTCAACAATTTATTGAGTAGTTTCATTTAGGTAAAAATAAGTTTTTCTTAGGAGGATATAAAAGAGAATAAGACATGATTTCTACCCTTCAGCACCTCATGAGGGAAGGTAGACATAAATGGAAAAATGCAGTATAATATGGGAATGCTGCTACAGAAGTATCTGCATTGTGCTGGGGGAATTCAGTTGCCAGAGGTGAGTCACATCTGGAGATGTTGGAGGAGTCACTGCAAGGAAGTGACATTTAGTTTTGATCTTGGTGTTAGGGGGGTTACTAAGGAGATAAGGACTTTCAAGGCCAGGCAAATAGCTCATGTATTTGTGCATGGGGATCAGAGACCCCACTAGGGCATATCTGAAGGAAGTTTAGTTATAATTGGCTAATGGAAAAATGATGTTATTCATCAAAATCCTAATTGAAAATGATATTTCCTTCCCTCGACTGTTTCATCATTCAGTGAACTGGCTGTTCATAGAACAAGGGATTTAATGCTTTCGTTCTATATTATCAAATCCATATTCACGTGTCCCTATTCGTAAAATGTTCATACCCTTTGTCTAGGAAAATATCAATTTATTTAGGTTGTCCTGGTATAACTTGGATTAGTAGCTTCTTTAGCTCTCAGATGTCTCTATGTTTTGATAGTATGAAATATGGTTATCTGTAGAATATTTATTCAACAAAAAGAATATGAATCATTTTTGGTGAGTCCGATCATCTTGCTTCATAGATAAACAATGACTTCCTGTCTTCTGAGAAGAAAGCATATCTTCCAAGCTAAGTTATTACAAACAGAAGGTTAGACTCAAGGAATTCCAAAGTCCTTGCTTAGCGCAGAATTCTGTGATCAGAAGTTGTTTCTTCCCTGATTGTTTTGAACTAAGAGATGAATAAAACCTTGCCTCTTCTGCTTAACACTATTTTCACAGGCTAATAGAATAGGGTATTTGTTGTTTACAGAATTCTGTGATCAAAGATTTTTTTGTCTGATTTTTTTGGACTAAGAGACCAACAAAACCTTGCCTCTTCTACTTAGCACCATTTTTCACAGGCTAACAGAATAGGTATTTGTTGTTTATGTGAGACATGGTAGCAGGTTATCCATCGAAACAAATGTACTTTGTGTTCTTTAGTGGGCTTCATACAAAGTTAAATGATTTTCCTTTGTGATTAAATCAAATGTCATTCTCCCTCACTCCAGGTGGGAAGATGGATAAAATGTATTGAAGACTCAAGGCCAAATCTCACAGGAAACCACAGAGGCCCATTCTTGATCCTGTTACCACAAGAGTTGGAGACTTTTGATTTTAAAATTTGACTCAATAAATCACAAACACTACCTTGGGCCTTGCATTAAGAAATGAGGAACACAATACAAAATAAGCTGCCCCACTTATTATTGCATCAATCAAGAAGTGTTAAATTTTGCTGCAGTAACAAACAATCCCCAACATCTTAGACAACAAATGTATATTTTTCTCTTAAATTCTACTTCACTTATAGAGCAATTAGAAACACCACCCTATATATTTCTTATTCTAGGTGCTAAGCTAAAGAAACAGTGTCCTTAACTTTCAAGAACACTCAGTCTGTGGGAGATGGAAAAGAAAATCTGGTGAAGTGTACATCAGCTCTTAAAGTTTCCACCAGAATGTACTATCATCTACGCATGTCTCATTGGTCAAAGCAAGTCGCGTTGCCACAATTTATTTGGGAGGGAGGGAATGACAATCCTGCCATATACTTCAAAGAAGAGAGAGGTGAAATAATGCTGAATAAGCCAGTGACTGTGATAAGCAGTACAGGGATCATGTTTTGGGAAGGAAGTTAGAGTACTTGGTTGCATTGCCATATATTCAATGAGATGCTTGTACGAAACTCTGCTTGAGCCCAGCATTTTATAAATATGCAATTACAGCATAATGAAAGGAGCTATAGTATAAAAAAAGACAAAGCAGACTCAGAAAAGGACCAAATTGTGAAAATAATCAAATCATAATTTAAAACTGAAAGCAAATATAAAGAGAATGTGATACATTAAAATCCAAATGTACAGTATTGCATTAAATGAAAATGGAGTGTTTTAACCATGAAAGACTAAAGATGATCATATCAGTTCTTTAAAGTCTTGATGTAATTTTATGCTCTATAATAAATTTAAGGACCCTAGGGTTTTTAGAGTAAAAGAATAGAAAAATAGTCTGCCAAAAAATGTATGCATCAGGAAAAGAAAAACTTGCATAAATATTTTAATGCTAAATTTATTGAGACATAAGTGAGATTAATACCAGTTACTTTTGGCCTGTGTAGTCATAAGAGGTGGTCAAAGTAGTGGCCAATAGCTTCAGACGTTTATTAGTGTGGCAAAATGCTAAAATATGTATTTTTTTTGTGGATTCCATATATTCATGCAAATAACAGAAGTTTAATGTAGCATTACTAGTATCAGACAAAGGATACTCTTTGTGGGCTCTGTGGAAGAGACACTGCTAAAGGGAAAGTACCACTATAAACAGTCAATCAGTCATTTATGAACATTTAATTGTGCATTCAGACTAACACAATTTCACAATACATAAAAGCATAAAGTAACAATTCACCTCGCATCCATTTATAAGGCTACTATAAAACAAAGAAACTTCTTAGAAAACAGTAAGTTTTGGTAAGAGTGCAGAGAAAATAGATCCCTAGTAAATTGTACATAGGACTATAAAGTTTCCAGGCACTATGGAAAATAGTTTGACAGCTCCTCAAACAATTAAACATAGATTAACAGGATCCAGCAATTCTGCTTCTAGATGTAGATCCAAAAGAACTGAGCATAGGGTTCTGCAGAGTTATTTTTACATTCCCATTGTTTGCAGCATTCATTACTCACTATAAGTGGAAAGGTTGGAGTAACCAAGAGTCCATCAACAGGTGAATGTGATAGACACAAACATATATCCATAAAAAGCAGCATATACACACAATGGAATATTATTCATCCTTAAAAATGAAAGTCTGACATAAACTACAACAGGCATGAACCCTAAAGACATCTGTTAAGTAAAATAAGCCAGTCAAAAAACGGTAAATATTGTATGCTCTTACTTATATGTAGGACCTTGTGTAGTTAATTTATACCGATAGAAAATAGAATAGAGGTTACCAGGGGTGAGGAAAGGCAGAGGTGCTGGGGAGTTATCATTTAATTGTATAGAGCTGAGTTTAACAAAATGAAGAGTCCGGGAGATTGGTTACACAACACTGTGAGTGTACTTAACACTCCTGAGCACTAAAAAGTAGTTATGAGAAATTATAGGGTTTTTTGAGACAGGATCTTTCTAGGTCACTCAGGCTGATCTGGACCCCTCCAGGTAGCCCAGGCTTGCCTTGAACTTCAAGAGATCCTCCTCCCCCGCCTTTCTGAGTGCTGGGATTTCCGGCATGCACCACTATGCCCAGATTTTTATGTTTGTTTTACTAGTACTAAATTTTTAGAAATTCTAAGTAACAGATATAAAAGAATAAATGCACAACTCCACAGATGAAATCTCTTAATATTAATTATGGCTGAATAACACAGTGTCCCAAGGCTTAGCGATAAATACTGTGTCTCAGTAGATTATGAGTTTTGATGTACCTTCTTTGGGTTCTCTGACTTAAGGGCTCTCATATGACAGGCTCAGCACAAAAAGATCTGCTTCTAATGTTGCAGTTGCAGGAATCAGTTCTTGAAAGCTATTGGGCATAAAGTGTCTTTCTCTTACTGAACAAAAGCATTTTTCAGTTCCTTGCTACAAGATCACTCCATTAGGACACAAATCCGACAGAAGATATGAGTATTTTTGTAATCTGCTCTTAGAAATTACAACCTATCACTTTTACTATGCTCCTTAGAAGCAAGTCACTAGGTCCAGCTTATGAGAGAAGATCACAGAAATACATAAATACCAAGAAATGAGCTGTTGAGACATCATAGACACTCCCTGTGACTTTCTTAAATAACTGGTAGAACAAACAGAGAATTAGGTAAGAAAGGAGAAACTATGAACAATAAAGCCTAGTCGTGAGCATTAGAAAACAGTGAAACCAAATATAGAATACATTATTTTCAACACAAATGAACCATTTGCAAATTTAGCTTCATATGTGACCATGAAGCAAGTACTGATTAATTTTAAACATTTAAATAATAACATTTTTAACATTTTGTTATTGTGGATGTAACCTAGAAGTTTACCATAAGAAATAAATATCTCCAAATGTTTTACAATTAAACAGTATTCTTCTAAGAACCACATATGTCAAAGAAAAAATAAAGACATTTCAAAAATATATTAACTGATTACAATGAGAATAGGACGTATCAAAACTTAGGGAAACTTATGGGCTATAGCTGAATCTGTGCTGTGATATAATTTCTAATTTTTTTAAAAGTCCAAAAATGATCAGATATAAAATACAATACTGAACATTAAATTTTAAGTATTGAATGCCAATAGTAGAATCCAATAAATAAATGAGAGAGGTATAATGTATGAGATTTTTAAAGGAGATAACTCTTGTTCTAGAACTTCAAAGAAATAAGAAAATTACATGCCTTTAAGGAATATCAGCTATTTTACCATTCTAGACTAAAAATAAAGCTTCCTTTCCTGGTGACACATTAAGATTGATATCTATACTAATCTTTTTAATACTGAGAATGAAAAACCATAATATAGAAAATACCTTTTTAAAATCTCTAAGAAGTACGAGATACTCATCTGGACTAAATCCAAGGTGGAAACTCTGAGAGACACAAGAGGCACAAGGAAACTGCTTCTGTCTTGAGGACATTTATCAATTATGACAGACTTCAAGTCCAATTTTTCCTTATTGATTTTCTGTCTAGCTGATCTGTCCATTATCAAAAGTGGGTCCTTAAGGTCCCCTACTATTGCATTATAGTTTAACTCTCCCTTTAGATATTTTAGCAATTATTTTATGGATTTAGTTGCTCCAATGTTGGATACATATAGTATTTCTTCTCTTGATGAATTTTCCCCTTTATCATTATATAATGACCTTCTTTATCTCCTTTTACTATTTTTGAGTTAAAATCTATTTTGTCTAATATTAGCATAGCTACACATCTGCTTTCTTTGGTTCCCATCTGTACAAAATACCATTTTCTATCACTTCACTTGTAGTCAGTATGTGTCCTTACTAATAGAATGAGTGTTTTATAAGTGTATATAGTTGGGTTTTATTATTTTAATTCACTGATCTACTGTATATCTTTTGATTGGAATTTAACTATATTCAAGGTAGTTAGTGATAGGTAAGGACTTGCTCCTGTCATTGTGTGGCTTGTTTTCCAATTGTTTTTCAGATCCCTTGTCTCTCTTTTGCTTCTTCCTTTATGATTGGATGATATTCTTTGGTAGCATGGTTTGAGTACTTTACTTTTCTAATTACTGGGTCTAGTATAGATTTTTTTTACTTTGTGGTTACCATGAAGTTTTCATAAACATCTTACAGTTAAAATATAGGCCATTTCAAAAGATAGCAGATTAACATTAATTACCTATAAGCACTGCATTGCCATTACCCCTTCTACCTTTTATGATTTAGAAGTCAAGACTTAAATCTTTTTGAAATTTGAATTCATTAACTATTTATTCCAGTTACAATTGTTTTTAGTAGTTTTGTCCTTTAAACTTTGTAGTTAAAACAAGGTTTATCATACAAAGGCAAAACTGTTTTACACAACACCTTTATAGTATCAAAATATTCCAAATATTACTATGTATTACTTATACCATTGACTTTTCTGCTCTCATATACTTTATATATATACTTTATATATGAGAGCAGAAAAGATATTAGCGAGGAGTCTTTCATTTCAGGTCAAAGGACTTCCATTAACATACCCTCACTGTGATGAATTCCATTAGCTTTTGTTTATTCAGTCAAGTTTTTATTTTTCCCTCATTTCTGAAGTACAACCCTGCCAGGTATTGTATTACAGAACGGTAGTTTTTTTTCCTTCAGCATTTCACAGAGTGCCTGCCAAAAAATGTTCTTATAGCTGTTTGGGAAGTCCTTTGAATGTTGTTTCCTATCACTTTCTGCATCAAAATTTTTTCTTTGAGTTTTAATGATCTAATTATGATGTGTAATGGTTAACTCTTCTTTGGATTAAAACTGACTAGAGACTTCTGACTTTCCTATGCCTTGATGTTGTCATCTTTCCCCAGATTTGGTAAATTTTCAGTGATTATTTTCTTAACCTTTGCTAGGTCATGGTCCAAAAAAATTGTAGCAGAGTTTGTGTATCCAGGAGATACACTCATTCACAGTATGTACTGAAATATGAAAAAAGTTAAAACACAATAAACTCGTACTTGTTATATTTAT
Organism: Dasyprocta punctata; assembly: GCA_004363535.1. NCBI lineage: Eukaryota > Metazoa > Chordata > Mammalia > Rodentia > Dasyproctidae > Dasyprocta > Dasyprocta punctata. Next base: position 40,298 of record RJWM01002182.1, on the reverse strand, counting down.
ATAATAAAAATATGATTTTAGATTTATTTTCAGTTATATGTAGAAATTATTAAAGAAATTTAGCAATGTTTACCACAGATTGCAATATCTCTCCTAGACAATACAGTATCAAATATTGCACACCCTTTCAAAACATGTGTTGTAAACAAACTGATGGCTTAAACATTATAGCTTAACATTAGTCATATACACAGTTACTCATGACCTTGAACCAACATACCCAATACATACAACAATATTTTAATAAAAGAGTTAGCTTTTATTTTTCAGATCAGCCACCACTTCCTTTAGATTAAGTTTACTTTCTTGGCCTTTTTTATTTTTCCTTTCTGTGTAAAACTCCTGTTATGTTAAGGTGTGTTCTCTTGAGGGTATTCTATAATCATGTAGGCCTTCTTGATTCTTTTTCTTTTTTTCCCCCCTCTCTCCTGACTATATAATTTTAAATAGTCTGTCTTTATCTGTTTTTACTCATTCTGCTTTTCTGCTTGGTCAAATCTTTTGCAGACTTTTTTGTTGAGTATTTCAGCTTAATTATTGTATTATTTCTAGGATTCTATTTGAATATTTTTGTGCTTGCATTTCTTTGTCAAACTTCTCATTTTATTTATAAATTGTTTTACAAATTGTATTACAGTTTGTGTTTTCTTTTAGTTTCCTGAACTCCTTTAAGAGGATTATTCTGAGAATTTTTTCAGTCATTTCATAGATTTGCATTTCTTCAGAGTCTCTTGTTTGGGCCTTACTAATTTTTTTTCAATGTCATACTGCCCTAGGAATTTGTGTAGCTTGTGTCTTTGCACTGGTATCCACATATCTGAGGAAACAACCATCTGTTTTGGATTTTACAGGAATTCTTTTGTAGTGGTAGAATTTTGTTAGTCTAGGCTAGGATTCTGAAATGACCAGCTGCTCACAACCCCAGAAAAGCAGACTTGCTGTCAGGTTTTCTAGTTGGACTTGGGGTCTGCCTCTATTTTGAGATCATATGGAAATACTGGCTCTGCTCCATGATCTGACTAGATCATTAATTGGACTCCATAACCAGAGAGAGCTATTAACTGAGTACTGTGATCACTTCTTAGTGGGCAGTTATAAATTATCTTTCCTGGATGGGCAATACTGCTATTTGAAACTTGTTGGACTGTTCCAAGACTGACTGAAGTCTTCCACATCACTAGCTATCCATTTGGGGTAGGCCACACAGACATGCACAGATGTGAACTTGTCTCCTAGTTTGGAAAAGCCTTAAGTGGGGCATTGAAACATTGTGAAGTTACCACTGGCTGTTGGGGTGGGGCAGGCCAGATACTCTGCTTTGCAGATAATTTCTGACCAGCACTGGACTTTTGATCTGGGGAAGCTTTAAGCAGAGTACCAAGACTTGCTGGGATTAGTGCTGGCTGTTGGGATTGAGGGAAGCTGAAAATTCCTCTCTGCAGATATTTCATGTGCCATATTTGTCTCTCAGACTGGGAACATATTGGTGGAGCTGTCCCTGGATGTTGAGTGAGGCCAGATTCTCCCCCTTGCAGGTACTTGCTGCCCTGGCCTTGCCTCGTGGCCTATAGAAGGCTTAAAGAGACCACTGGTTCCTGCTCGAGAGCTGGAGTTGATGTTGGGCAGGGATAGATGTTTCCCTCTGCAGATATTCCAGGGCCTGCACTTCCCTTTCAGCCTGGGGAAGAGATACATAGAGCTGGGTGGGGAAGCTGGCTAGGAACTTGAATTTGTCTACCTATCAGCTAGGCTTCCCACAAAGTGGTGTTGTTGGCTAGTTTCTCTTCTAGAACACCTCCTTTTGCTGGAATACAGACCAGCTGCCAAGATCCAGGTCACTGTGATCCCAATCCTCATTCTTTGTTTTCCGTTGAGTCCAGGTGTTGCCAGTGTTTCCCACGATGCAAGGCAAGAGTGGACTTTCTGTGATGAGTCCCAGAATGGTGGAGAAGCTGAATACCCACTTTTCACACTAGAAATCATGGGTCCAGGGTAATCCATATGGCTAGTGGTGTACTAATTTGGGAAATGAGTGATGAGGTCAAGGTTAAATGATTCCTTTTCTTTTCAATGTGATTTTCTCGGGTGTTAGGTCACTTAGGTTTGTTAGCACTTTTCTGAATTCAGTGATATTCATAGACGTTTCTTGTACATGGATAGTTGTATTTGGATTTTTGTGAGGGGGAACTGAAGTCAGAGAACCCCTATTCTGCTATTGTTGACATTAGCTGCTATATCTGTTAGACTGAAGTCTAAATATTCATGGGATCATATGCATAGTAAAAGATAAAGCTCAAACCTCCCCAAGGTAACAAGCTCAGAAAGTAATCTCCTGCGACGCTAGAAACCCCCAATGCTGTAGTGGTAGCAAACTTACGGCAGCAAACATGTGGCCTAACCCAGCTGCTGTTTGTTATCATTGAAAGCTCTAAGAGGTTCATCATCACTGGATAATTTCAGTGTGATAATGGCCAAGAAGTAAATTATTTCACAAAAATTTACAGTTCAAATTCAAAACATAAGATAATAAAAAATTTTACTAACTATTAATCCCCTCTTTTTTTTTTAATTAAAGGGTTGCAAACTGATAGTACTCACAGGGAGGGGGAGAGGAAAAGCATGGTCGATCCGGAGGAATGTGCTTTATCCCAATTCTAAGAGTTCCTAGAAATAATCTTCCAAAGGAAAATATTCAACAAACATAAAAATTTAACCAAACAAGGACACAAAGTTAATGAGCAAATAGAGTAGTGATAGCAGACAAGCAAAAGACCACCAAATATTTCAGAATATTAGATATAAAATATGAATACTATACTCCATGGAAATTATAAAATATAAAGTCAAAAGTGCCTTTATGGAACAAGAAACTATAAAGAATAGCCAGTTATTCTATAAATGAAAAATATAAATCAAGTATTCAAAAGAACCAGCTGGATTCTATAAATGAAAAATGTAGTACTTCAGACTTTGAAAGTCAATCACAGGGTGTAATATCAAATTAGTTTTAGCACATGACAGCTAATGACCTGAAATATGTCTCCAAAATATTACCTGTAATGAAGTATGAAGACATTATAGAGTAGAAAAGTGAAGGTGAGATTAAGCACTTGAAAAAAAGTTAAAAAAAAAAAAGGGAAATAGAATTTTTTCAAATGGGAAGGGAAGAAGAGTTGGAGGGAGCAGGGAGGGATGGAGGGGTAAGGGGACTAAAAAATTAAGATGTGTTATGTAAATATACAAATTTTCCACAAGAAATATAATCATTATGTACTACAAATTTGTAGCAATAAAAGATAAGTAAAAGTAAAAATAAAAGATTATACCCTTGCATGTTCAAATAGAAGAAGATAGGTAAAAAATTACTGAGCAAATAATAACAACAATAACAATAATAATAATAATAATAAGCAAGGCAACCCTCTCAAAGCTTTAAGAAAAAAGAATGGTAAAGTAAACCCAAGAAATAGATGAAAGCAAACCATAAAGATAAGAGCAGAATTTAATGAAATAGAAACAAAATGAATTAACAAGACCAAATGTTGACTTATTGAAAAGCTAATTGACAAAGCTCTGGCAAGACCAAGACAAGCAATATTAGAATGAAAAAGGGGCCACTACTGTAGAAATTGCAGATATTAAATGGTGACTTATTCTGAACAATTTTGTGTAATTTAGAAACTTTAATAAAATTCATAGAAATACGCCATTTTTTAAACTGCCTTTGACCTGAAAAATAAGCTCAGACTGTCCATTTCTGAGGCCTAATTCTAAACTCCCTGAAGAAAAAATTTAATTTGCCAGCCTTCTGATTAGAATATACCAGATACAATCACTTAAAACTAGGGTGTTGCATGGAGTTGCAAAACCATATCTGCCATGGAGTCAGTACTAATGGGGAAGCGAAAAGTTCTCAAAGGGATGGGGTCACTATGCAGAGGAGATATTCCAACAGAAATACACAAGACCTGCAACAGCATTTATCACATGCATTAGAAATTTCATGTACGTCTTTGCTTTCCATTCTATCATTGGAGTTCTTCAGGACAATTCTTAGGATAATATCTTGAATATAATGGTGCTTGGTCTATGTTCATTATCCTGCCATGTAGAAAGATAAACTTAAGGGATTCATAGGTAAACAAATGCAACTTGAAAATGTAATGTTAAGTAGAATAACTCAGAGACCCAAGTTTAAATATTTCATAGTTTCTCTTATATGAGAAACTATCTCCATACACACATTATATATAAGAGTCCATCAAAAAATATACATACGCTTCAAGAACAGAAAAACAGTATGATTTTTTTTCAAAAGATGATGTTATCCTCATTCAGGCAACTCTAGAGGATGTTGCATATCACAGAGAACCCACTACACTGCTGGCCCTCAGAGTAGAAACTGAAAACTCATGTTCAGCAATTTCAGTGACCAAGGTTACTCAAGCAGCAGTTCACCATACTAATAAATGTCTGGAAGCCAATGGCTACCACTTTGAGCACCTTGTAGTTTCAGAGCCCAAAGTAACTTGTATTAACCCCATGATGCGTCAATAAATATAGTATAAAAATGTTTTTTTAATTTACTTTATTTTAAAGATAGTAAAATCCAACAAAACATAACAGAACGAAGTCAATCAAAACAAAGCAGTAGAACTGGTACAGAACTTCTAAGAAAGATACTAAGAAAACAATAGCTACTATAGTGTATCTTGTTAGTTTCAGAATAGTTGACATTTCCAACAGGTACAGTAAAATCAAACCAAAACAAAACAAAACAAAAAAACAGAAGAAATAAAAGCAAGCAAACAAAAAACACAATAAAACCAATAAAAACAGAGTATAAAATAAGGCCAAAAAAAGTTAATTAGAATAAAGCAAAACAATGAGAATAATATTGGGCCTCAAAGACAAGACAGAAGAGAGTCCCCCACTTTTGCTACATTGCGTACTGTCATCTTCCAAAGAGATGCTCAGGCTGCCAGCCCCAGGCCTACAAAATAAACAAAACAATGCTAGCATTTGGTTGTTTTATATACTTTAGTTGCTATCAATGTAGCCAGACCTCCGAATAAGCAGGTTGCATTACAGGGGGTGTAGGGGGAGCTTTGTCTTTGATTCTTAGCCCGTGTGCCGGTAGGCATACGGGGAGGGGTGGGGCACATGTTTCTCTTCCTGGGGTCCACGCCGGTCGCGCAGGCCCCCAGAAGGCTGTTTTACCAGGACACAACACAAGTAAGACAGCTTTCCAGGGTCCTGCGCGACCAGTATAGACCCTAGGAGGAGAAAGAAATGAGCTTCTTGGGAGCCCGCCCAGCCAGGCCTGAGTAAGTATAAAAATGTTTATACAACCAGAACACAAGTAAGTATAAAAATGTTTATACAAGTTTTTCCTTTCCTAAAATGTGTATACAATTTTTGGTGGACTCTGTGTATATGTGTGTACATATATTTATGTATGTAGGTATACATATATATGAATATGTATAGAGGGAGAGGAGGGGAAAGAAGGGAAAAATAGAAGATATAAGAAGTAAAGTTCAAATAACTCCCCAAAATTACGTATTCTGTTGTTTCAAAAATATTTTAAGCTATCCCTCTTCTGGGCATTTTCCCAGAAGAACTGAAAACATCATACCACAGTGATATCTGTGCACCCATGTTTATAGCAACCCAATTTGTAATAGCCAGATCTTGGAAACAACCCAAGTGCCCATCAATCAAAGAATGGATAAAAAAGATGTGGTATTTTTATACAATGGAGTACTACTCAGCTATTAAGAAAG